>CAUYOR010180292.1:0-30684 GCA_963573925.1 Callimico goeldii | reverse complement strand
CGTGTTTCCTGTGATGGAAGCCCCGTATACCAGATGCAGGCACGTGTCTCCTCTGATGGGAACCCCATATACCAGACACAGACACATGCTTCCTGTGATGGGAACCCCACATACCAGATGTAGGCATGTGCTTCCCATGATGGGAACACCCCACATACCAGACACAGACGCATGCTTCCCGTGATGGACACCCCATATACCAGATGCGGGCACATGCTTCCTGTGATGGAAAGCTGGTATACCAGACCCAGGCACGTGCTTCCTGTGATGGGAAACATCTTGGAATCTTGGGGAGAAGTGACTTTAAGCCAGCACCAAGGTTCTGGGTTGTGTGTTTTGTTTAACACGGCCATATTCCCCTAGCTATCAGTTTTTTATAGTGAGGTGGAGACCATCCCAGGGATATTTGGGGATCAGAAGAGGGGCTTAGCATATTATACTAAGGGCAGAGCTCTGAATAGGTTAAACAGGGGCCCTAGATCCCACTAGAGCTGGGACTGGGTTTACCTGTGCAGGCCTAGAGCCCCCTCTTCAAAGTGGTGTTTGGGCTGGCAGCATCACCCGGGCCCACCCACTCCTGCTGTGTCGGAATCCGCATCTCACGAACTCCCAGCACTGGCCGCTGTGGACGGAATGGCGCCGTCTCGCAGTGCCTTCTCCCCAGCGCTGGCTGCTGCTCTGCCTTGGGTCTGAGTCTGGCTGTCCTCTTCTCAGTTCGAGGAGTTAAAACTGCCTGGCTCAAGACTCAGTGCTAGGTATGTGACTGGCCAAGAAAGGGCAGTGAATTCAATTTGCTGAGTGTCTGCTCTGCCGATGTGGGATGCTGGAGATGGGGGACGCAGAAAGCAGCCGGCCCTGGTTCTGCCCTTGCGCGCGGTGGAGAGGGGTCAGCGAGGTGCTGGCAGCCATCCCCACTTTCCCTGGCCTGAGCTGCCGTTCCCTCAGTGATCACGGTTTCACCTGTTGATGGACTGCCTGTAGTATTGCTTACTTCCTGTTTTCTTTATATCAACTCATTTTTAAACACCTGCTTTAGCTTCTTCCTAAGGAATTGCAGTGAGAACGAGTATTTGCTATGCTCATTGTACTTATGCTGTTGCATGTTAATTTAAATTCATAGTTAATAAACTAGTATCTCAACTAATCTCACCACCTGAGGCGTGTTCAATACCCTAGAGTCAGAGCACTTCTCTGTGACCTCACCCCAGGGCCGTGGAAGGGTCATTCTCATGCCTTTGAGCTTCAGGTCTGTCGTCATCAGAGAAATGGGCTGTGCCTCGTTTGCAGGGCTCCTGTGAGGATGAGAGAAGAGGAAGGTGGGTGCCTGGCACGAAGGAAATATCGTCAGTGTCGGTAAACAGCTCCTACTGTTCATTGGTTCTGAGTTTTATGCATTGATGCATAAAACAGTTGTTGAATTCTGGTCTGTGCCGTTCAGTGCCTTGACTATACGTATATTGGATAAGGTTTATAATAAGTGTTGGTGAGGATGTGGAGAAATTGGAACTCTGTATGTTGCTGGTGGGAATGTGAAACGGAGCAGCGGCTGTGGAACTTCTGGAGGTTCCTGAGAACATTAAGTATGCGATTACCATGTGGCCCAGCAGTTCCACCCCTAAGGATATAACCCCCAGACTTGAAAGCAGGATCTCAGATATTTGCACCCCAGTGTGCGTAGCAGCCTTATTCACAGTGGCCAAAAGTAGGAAGCACACAAACGTCTGTCTGTGAGTGAACAGGTACAAGAAACGTGGCCTGTCCTTGCAATGGAATGTTATTCAACCTTAAGGACGGGAATTCTGGTGCGTGCTGCAGCGTGGAGGAACTTTAAAGACGTTAGCGCTGAGTGATACAAGCCAGTCACAGAAGGAAAGTACTAGAAGAGTCCCCGTACGTGAGATGGGCAGAAGAGGCAAATTCAGAGAGAAAGTAGAAGAGCTGCTGCTGGGGCTGGTGAGAGGTATTGTTAAGTGGGGACAGAGCTCTTGCTGAGGTAATGAGAACATTTTGGATATAGATGGAGGTGATGGTTACACCACTTTACAAATGCATTTAATGCCACTGAATTGCACACTTACCAAATAGTTAAATATCGTGCATATTTGCTACAGTAAAAATATCATATTTCCTAACACTTAAACAAAAGGAGCATCTGGGATGTTATCTCTGACACACCTGGCCATTTGGCACCACCATCATCTCCTGGCTGCTGGCAGGTGTCTGGAGCAGCACCTCTGAGCAGGAGGTCTGGAACCCACAGTGCCAGGTCTGGGAATGCAGGGGTGTGGCGGGGAATGTGCCACGGGGGCTTCTCTTCAGAGCCTTGGGGACCACCAAGGCAGTTCTTGACACTATCCTGGCCTTGGTGTTCAGCGTGGGAAAACAAAGAGAACTAGAATGTCTTGACTTTCTAGAGGCTGTTGTAAAACAACGGAAGGCGGCGACGCAGGGAGTTTTATCGGCGCTCTCGCCGTGACCTTCCTGCGGGTGTTTGGGCGTCTTTTCTTCCTTGTGGACAGATGCGTCCGAACTCCGTGGCTGTGCCCTAGTTACAGGTTGTGCATGGTGAGCCCTGCGGAGAGTCATAGAATTGGAGAAACTGGCAGTGTCTTTTCTCTAAAAATGTTTGGGGGGATCTCTAAAGAAACAATGTTTAGAAACAGAGACTTTATGTTAGTTTGCTTGCTAATAGGTTAGGTTCCTAAGAGTTTAAAGAAGTAGTTAATTATCAAAGCTTTTTCATTCTCGACAACCAGGAGTTTTCCTCTAAATCAAGCTATCTTTGAAATGAAAACTGCATATCTATGAGATTTTCCTTTTTTTTTTTTTTTTTTTTTTTTTGAGACGGAGTTTCGCTCTTGTTACCCAGGCTGGAGTGCAATGGCGCGATCTCGGCTCACTGCAACCTCCGCCTCCTGGGTTCAGGCAATTCTCCTGCTTCAGCCTCCCAAGTAGCTGGGATTACAGGCACGCGCCAACACGCCCAGCTAATTTTTTGTATTTTTAGTAGAGACGGGGTTTCACCATGTTGACCGGGATGGTCTCGATCTCTTGACCTTGTGATCCACCCGCCTCGGCCTCCCAAAGTGCTGGGATTACAGGGAGTGAATGTGTTTGAAGAATTCATTCCACTGTAATTTAGATAAAATATACCTGCTGAATTTTATAATAGCATCCACCAAATTTTATATTTTTGTTTGTGTTTGAAATATGCAGTAGAGGTTTTCCTCGTGGTGGTTAGAATGTATCCATATGAGAGAGATACAATTGTATCAGTCCGTTATTTGAACAGAGGTTGGGTGTTGTTTACATATAATTTTGTAATAATTCCTATTTCCAAGGAAGAACAAAGCGCGGTATTTGTCATTGTGCCATTTGGTTTTATTGTGGTCTTTGTTTTTATTGAACATAGATTGCATGTATAAATGTGGATTTTATGTATCTCTTTCCCATATATACATACTACAAGTATTTCAAATCAAATAACTTGGCCAAAATGATTTTTCTACGCTAAACATGACATTTCCATTTAAACCACTAACATTTCTCCTAGTTCAGTCCGATTCCTTGTCTTTGCATACAGTGAGTGCTGTGGTCTCAATGTTTCTGCCCCACAACATTCAGGTGGAAACCTCACGCCTAAGTTGCTGGCATGAAGAGTTGGGGCCTCTGGGGGGAGATGAGGCTATGAAAGAGACTCCAAGGTGGTGGGGCCCTCCATGACTGAGGACGCAGCAGGAGGCTGCCATCTGCAAGCAAGTGCCTCTCCAGGCACCGAATCCACTGGCGCCTTGAACTTAGGCTTCCCAGCCTCCAGAACTGTGAGAAATTAATGTCTGTTGTATAAGCCACCCAGTCTGTGGGATTCTGTTATGGCAGCCCAGATGGACCAAGGCAGTGAGCCTGTCCCACCCAGAGATGGCCTAGCCCTTCTTGCTGTCAGCATCAGGACTGATAGAAGCCGAGCACGTGCAGAAGTTCCTGAAGCCATGTCAGACACCTGGGGGTCATCAGACTCTATGTAACCAGGGCCCAGCAGACAGCCAGGACCTGAGAGAAAGGGTTGAGGTCTGCCCCTTCTCTGCCCCTCAGGTTCCTGCAGTGGCCAGGGGCAGGGAAGAGGGCACAGTTGAAGGGTTCGAGAGACTTGTGCCAGCCGGCAGCAGGTCCACCAGCAGGCACAGTGCAGCCTGGCGTCTCATCTGAGAGGACACGTGTGCAGGGCAGGTGGGGCCCACAGCTTTTTCTTCCCCACTTGCCAAGGCCCTGTCAGGAGCAGTAGCTGCGGCTGTGGGAGCCCAAAGTCCAGCCAGGAGGTGGTGAGCACAGGGCGGAGTGTGGTTTTGGGGATACCATCTGTGGTGGTCCCAGATTCGGGGGATTTCTGCGAGGCCCTGTTGAAGGACAGTGGTCCTTAGATAAAGTACAGAGTTCCTGGGTGGGGGTCCTGTCTCATGACTTGACAGCACATGTTTCAGTTGGTTCATTAATGGGAAAGTTGGTGCTTTAGTGGAAGTTCCAATCCTCCAGATACAGAGTGTATTGTGAATATTTATCCTTCCCTGGCTGAGCGCGGGGCAGTTTCTGCCTGCAGATTCTGGCTCTGGCTCTGAGTTGTGGACCTTTGAATGTGGCCGCGCCAGAGTTTGAGGCCTTAATGTCTTCAGGCATCCCAAAAATGGCATGACCTCGAGGGAAGAGTGCCAGCGCAGTTCGCATAGGCAGGCCTATAGACCGCAAAAGCAGGTGCACTTGGCAGGAGTCACTACCTATATTGATGAGACACCCTCTAATAGTCAGAGGTACAGTCTTGAAATTCACATTTGAATGTCTCTACCTACTACTGAGAAATCCACAGCAAGGGAAGTGAGCAAAACGGTCTTTCCGTGAAGGGTCTGTTTTACTTTTTATTTTATTTTATTTTATTTTAATTAATGAGACAGTGATCATCCAGGGAACAGGATCTAAATGCAGTCTTTGAACTTGAACTCTATGTGGTGTCTGCGGGTTTGGGTGTGAGCAGCCTCACTCTGTGCTGGTTCCCAGCTTAAACGTCCAAGGAAGAGCTCATGACAGTTTTTATATTAGTTCTTTAAATATTTTATTGTGAGTTCGTCTCTTCCCAGCCCCTCTTGCTATTTTTATTGCTCCATTTGAAGTTCCAGCCAATAGCCCAGGCCCTTTCTGTCTTTGATGTCTGTATGGTGGGCGAGATCTCATCACGACCCGCATCAGCTTCGCCATTAGAAACGTGTTGCCATAGAGGAGCCCATTCATAATTGAAATTACCAAATAGGGAATTCTTTCTAGAGGCTGTGGCTGCATCGGTGAAATGTGTGTGGCTGAGCAGAGCTAGGAAGAGTTGGTGGGTGGGGGGCGCACTGATGTCACAGTGGGGTGGGCTGAAGGGATGCATGTGAGTCCCTCTTCTTACCTGTGTGGTGCTTCCAGAAAGCAGATGGGAGAGCTGTGTGATGAACAGGTGAGACGCTGGCTGGACCTAGGTGAGCCACTGTAGAGGCGGAATCCAAATCACGTAAATACTGTAAAGAGTTTTCCCTTTCCCAGTACTGTAAAGAGTTCTTCTTAAATGTAAATCTGCTACTTCACACTTTTATCAGATTAATTTTAATAAAAAGCTGAATCAATACAAAGGAGCTTGGGAAAACAGCTCCCCACGATCAGTAACATTTTACGGATTCAAACCCGTGGTGTGTTTTGCTTCTGATGAGGAGGAAGGAGTGGTGTTCTTGGCACCTGCTTATCTCCTTCCCTTTGGAAACTCAGCCAGGTTTTTACCGTGAGCTTATGGGTTGCTAATGTGTGTGCCCTCATAGCAGAAATGGAAATCTGCCATCAGTGAAAGTGGAGACCTTTGGAATTTATGCAGCATCAAAATGCAAATACCAACTCATAGAATATTGGGGTTAGCAAGGTATGCAGTTCTACCCCGAGTGGGGTTGGTGGAGGGGCTCCAATGGAAACAAACTGTTGTCTGTCTGGCTGTCAGCTGTCTGCACACACATCCCTCCCACTGCAGCTTCTCCGGGTCAGGCTGGCTGTGTGAGCGCAGAGGGGATCAGTGTTAGGGATGCTTTCAGATGGGAGGCGAGCTCAGAGCTGGAGCTCAACCTGGGGGTTTCTGGCGCTCTGCTCATGGCTCCTGGACACCGAGGGGCGGTCTTCTGAATGGACCTCAGAGGCCTGCAGTCAGCTTTGGCCAGAGGATGGCCCCCCTTAGTTCATTTCCGGTAATGGGGTGGGTGGGTGTTAGGAGGAAGCGCACAGCCCAGCACGGGTTTCCCAGTGCACATCACGAATCTTTCTCTGTCCCCTCCCTGCCCCACCTCACCTCTGCTCCATGGCCTCCCTGCACTTTCCCCCTCCCAGGCCCTCAGTTGCTGCATGACTGACATGTACTCGAGGCTCATTTGATGGCTCTGGCAACTTTCTCTACCTCAGTTTACCTTTGGCTGCCAGTGCTGGATCGCCAGTCTGCTTACTGTTCATGGGAGGACAGGTGTCGGGCCTCGCACATGGGCAGGCACCCGGGCTGGGGCTCACCTGCGTTGTGAGGCTGTGTGTCGCCCTGCACTTCCTGGCAGTGGGATGGCCGTGAGCGGGAGCGCTCTCCTCTGTCCAGTTCCTGTTGCAGTGGAGGAAGAAGTCCGGGGCCCTGTGTGCTCAGGGTGGCCTGAGGCCCAGACCAGCTCCATGTCTCCAAACCCTGAACGCTGCCTCACTGTGACCCCACGGGAAAGCGTATTCCCAAATTTAATGGCGGCGCTGCAGCCGTGGACTGTGATTAAACGAACGGGCATTTTCCTTTGGGTTTCCCACGGATGTCTTCCTCCAGCTCCCTAAGATGATGGATCGTCTCCTGCAGGGAGAATACCGAATGCCTCAGCAGATGCTGAGTGCCTGCCTTATTCGGAGGTATTTCTCACCTCTGTGGGCTCGCAGCAGCAGGCATCCCTGGTGAGGGAGCAGTGTCTCCATCGTCTTGTGCGAGGGCCTGGGATGGCTGCACTGGGCACCACCCTTGCATGGGCTCCTCAGCAGGAAGCAGATCGCAGTGTGTCCGGCATTGGCGTCCTGGCTGGACCCTGTTTAAATGATTGAAAACAAATTTTTCTGCCATGTGAAACTTACCACCTTCCCTCAGCAGCATTTCACTTGGTTTACTGCCTTAATTGACAAAGTATGTGAAAAAATTGTATAAATCTTAAAGTATCAAGCATAGATGTGAAAATTCTAAATGATGTACATACACACACACACACACACACACACACAGACATGCACACAGTTGACTCTTGGACAACACAGGTCTGGATAGTGTGGATTCACTTAAACACTTAAATGTTCTGCTTCAGCCACTGCAGAGACAGCAGGACCACCTCTCCCCCCCCGTCCCCCTCCCTCTCCTCCTCCGTTTCCTCCTCCCCTCTGCAGCCTCCTCACCACAGAGGTGGTGAAGACCTTCACAATGATCCGCTTCCACTTAATGAATAGTGGATTTTCACTTCCTTAGGGTTGTCGTAATGACATTTTTCTACTTATTTTATTGTAAAAATACACTATGTAATATACATAACACATACAAAACACGTGTTAGGTGAATGTTTTTGTTGTCGTTAAGACTTCCATTCAACAGTAGACTGTTAGCAGTTAAGTTTTTGGGGAGTCAAAAGTTGATGTGGATTTTTGACTGCATGGGGCATCGACACCCAACCCCTGCACTGTCCGAGCGTCAGCTGTATACATACGTACCTTGCAGTTTGTATTACAGTAGCACTGTGCATGGGGCGTGTCTCCGCAGAGAGGGGCACTGCCCTGACTCTTTTGGGCCTGGTGGTGATCGTCTGGGGCGCTCCTCCTGGATCCCTGACTCCCGACAGATCACTTTAACAATCAAAGAACTTGGACTATGATGTCATTTTTCAGTAAGCCCTGGACTATAAATTATGTTTTAACTCTCATAATTAAGACTTGGAGACTACTAAGCTGTCTTTGAGGGGAAAGACCTGTCCCTTTCTCCAGAGAAATAATGAATTGTTAGAGTATATGGTTTTTGAAGAATTTACTGTAAGATAAAAGACTGGTGTTTTATTCTTGCATTTATTAGTATTTAATCAAATGGGAAGTGCACTTTTGGCCTGGAAATCTTGGCTTCAGCTGCAGGATTAGACTGAATTATTGTCTAAAGAGTAAAAGGTATAGAATTGTATGTTCAGGTTATCAAGTCACTGATAGGTTTTGGGTATAATGTAACTAATTTAGAACAGAAAATTTCCTGCATGGTGGGCCAGAGCATTGGGTTAATCATTCGGGAGCACGGCACACTTCCTCTGCTGTGGGTCCATGCCATGAGATGGAGCCTGTCCCTCTAGGAGCACAGACCTTTATGGAGTCGGGTGCTCTCAAGGCTCACTCGTCCCCAGCCGCCAGAGTGTGTCTGGAACACCAGGCTCTGCCATTTGGGACACCGAGTCTTCAGTTGTCCCACGCGTCTCACCCGAGAATCCTTCCCTACAGAAATGTCGTGAAACTTAGTCTTTGCTAAGGGTAAAGAGGGCTTCGATCTCTCGGCTCTCGGTGGCATGTGGGGTTAATGCTTGTGGGTATTGACTGGTGGCCCCCATGTCGGCAACTTGTGGGTGCTGACTGGTGGCCCCAGTGCATGGGCATTGACTGGTGGCTGGTGGTGTTGCTTTGCATTAGAGGATAGCCATCCTCTCTACATCAGGACTTAGAAAATTCTAGTCAGGCACAGTGACTCACACCTGTATTCTCAGTGCTGTGGGAGGATCGTGTGAGGCCAGAAGTTTGAGATTATCCTGGGCAACATAAAGAGAATTCCAGAAAACACTTGTGACAGCATCTTTGTTGAGGTTGTAGTGCCGCAGATAGTGGGGCAAGCGTCTGGTTCATCAGTGGGCAGAAAAGGATCGGATTGCACAAAACAGCTGTTCTGATGATCCTTTAGATCGAGATGGCAAACATGGCCTGAAATGGGCCAGGTCGTATTTCTGGCTCTGTGGGATATGGCCTCTGTCACAGCCACCGGACCCTGCTGTTAGAGCATGAAAGCTGCTGCAGACAGGACTTGGAGGACAAGCAGGGTTGCCTTCCCATGACATCCGCTGAGGTTGCTGAAGCCAGAGTGTCCTAGCATATGCACCTGTCCTGAAGCATCTCCTTGTCTACCCTTTAATGATGTGGGAGCCATTCTAAGTCCCCTGGCTGCACAGAGCCCCTACCGCACGGGTGTGGAGGTCTTAGGATGCTGGTGCGGAGCCCCTAGGATGCGCATACAGAGTCCCTAGGATGCAGGTGCAGAGCCCCTATGGTGTGCATACAGACCCTCTGCGGTGCGGGTGCAGAGCCCCTGTGGTGCACATGCAGAGCCCCTAGGATGTGGGTGCAGAGCCCCTAGGATGCAGGTGCAGATCCCCTGTGGTGCACATGCAGAGCCCCTAGGATGCAGGTATAGAACCTTGTGGTGCACATGCAGAGCCCCTAAGATGTGGGCACAGAGCCCCTAGGATGTGGGTGCACAGTCCCTGCAGTGTGGGTACAGAGCCCTTACAGCACAGTGCACAGGCTTGCCCCACCACTCACTGTCCCGGGTCCCTGTCAGATACCCAGGTGCCCGGCCCGACTGGGCATGGCCCTCCTGGAAGCAGTTTGAGGCCAGTTCTGATCTTGGGCGGGGGTGGAAAGTGGGTGTCTGGGCCGCTCAGAGCTCAGGTCCTGCAGATCATCAGAGTGACCTTGCCAGGTCCAAGTGCCCCTCTTGTCTCAGTTTCCTCATTTGGGAAGTGAGGAGGCCACACTGGGCTAGACACAATGAGGGGATTTCAGTCTGTGGGTCTCCCATTGCCTGGGGTGCAGTCAGGGAGTCCCCTGCCCAGCCTCTTGGTAGGAGTCACTGGCCTCACAGCATTACTGCAATTCAGTGAAGATTCTTCCTAACTACTGAATGGAAGGGACTTTCAGTGACCTCCTGTAAGAAAGGGAAGTCACCCACTGGTAGCCTCAGAGCCGAGCCTCCAGCAGGCAAGCTTACAGCAGGGCCTGATTCAAACCGCATCCAAGAGCAGTTGCCCCGGAGCCCGCGTCCCGCAGTGCTCTCTGTCTATAGGATCCTGGCACGTGAGGGTTAGGTTGTTGAACCTGGAGACACACATTATGGTAGATCCCAGTGTTGACGGATGATATCATTAAGTGGGTAACATGACACAAAAACCACACATTCTGAATGTCCAAATTCTACCCCAGCACACGTGGAAAGTGTTACTAACCATGGCTTTCTTCCCATGGCTTCATTGCAAAAGGCACTCGGTACTTTGCTAGTACAAGGTCCTTCCTGGGCGGGGAGGGATGTCTGGATGAGGAGGAGGAGCCCCCTCAGCCCCAGACAGGGCTGTCCAGGCTGCTCCTCAGTGGCCACGGAGAGCCCCTGGCACTGGCTCGGGGCAGGAATTGGTGGCTTTGGCCGTCATGCTTAATTGGGAAAGTTGATGCTTCCGTCAGATCTTCTCGTGTTCGCACATGTTACTTACTCTTAAGAAGTCAGTGAAACTTCACCCAACTTTAGCGGCTATAAAGAATGAGGTTATTTTCTGCCATGACATATTTAAGCTGAAGCTTCCCGAGCCATAACAGTTTTAAGAAGTGACATTTCATTTTGAACACCAGCCTGCCACCTCTTTACTCCTCATGACAGACTGTCACTGTGCAGCACAGCAGTTAGTGGGTTCCTGAAGTGCCAGAAAATTCCAGGTTGTGAGGATGTGCTGCTGGCAGGGTGAGATGGGCGACCCGGCGGGGCCTCGGCAGGTGCAGGCGGGAGACCCAGGCCAGAGCCCTGGGGGGTGAGTGCCAGCCTGGCCGGGCCACACAGCCGGGGCGGCTTCTGTCCCTTCTGCAAGGCGGTTGGCATTATCACGGATGTTAGTGTAGGAAGCTCTAGCAGGGCTCATTAAAATGAGAGAAAACAGGATGTTTTCTCATTGTCTTTTCATAGCAAACTAACGGAATCATGCTTGATGAAAGCCGAAGTGTGGCGTGATTAAATAGGGCACGTGACTGTGCTGAGGTCTGGAGTGTCTTGGGCCTGGGGTCAGCTTGAAGGGATTCATAGGCAGGCCTTGAAGCCCACGCTGCCGGGAGGGCTGGGCACAGCTCCCCATTCACACAAGACTTGGGGTTCCCTCCACCCTGGAATCCGTCTCACTTTCACAGGATTTGGGGATTATGAAAGCTCTCCTAATGCATTCCTGTTGTCTAGAGTCTGGGGAGCACTGATTTTAAAGGAACAGCCACAGTCCTGCCAGCTCTGTAGAGGGAGCAGAATTGGCTTCACGTTCTGAGCAGAGGGTTCCATGATATTTTAGACCAGGCAGGATCCTGGATGGATTTGCTGGATTCACGAGATTGTGTCTGTCCACGACACTCTTGTCAGAAGCCAGGGGTCCTGGAGTTAGGGTCAGGTTCCCGTGGTGGGTTTCATCATCCTCCAGAGACAGGTGGGGTCCCAGTCTCTTGGAAGTGCCCACTCAGACACTGCCAGGTGCCTTGGAGGTGGCGGAAGTGTCTCTTGATGGCCAGGTGTCCATTGTGACCTGTGTTGAAGACAAGGTCTGTGTGAGAAGGTGCACTGGTACCTGCTGTGTCCTCAGGACCTGGGAGTGTCGTGATGGCAGAGCAGCCAGTGACCTTGTGAAGCCAAGAGTAGCTGCCCTCTCCGCCTCCTGGCTCCGGTGCGGGGAAGTTCCAGGGTTCTAAGGCATAAGCTGGCTGCACTCCCTCCCACCCTCAAGGACGACTGGCATCTCCATGCTCAGGTCCCTCAGCCTTGCTGTCCTTTGGCTCTTAGACCCCAGACGGCAGCCTCGAGGTGGTCCTGCAGATGCACCTGCTCCCTGGCACATGCTGGCCCTGGCCTCACCTCCAGGGCTGACCGCAGCTCTGGCTGGTGTTTAGAGTGACTGTTTAGATTCTGCCTCATACCCAGCCAGAGATCCCCATGATTTTGATTGGGGGATTATGGGGAGAAGAGAGTGCGTTCTGCCAAATTGAGGATTCTTTGCTTCATTTCAAAATTCTGCTCAAACGTCTTTTCTATAGATGCCAGGTTATTTTGTCCTCTGCACTGTATGATTCTTATTGGAGGTCTGGGTTTCATTCATTTTGTAACCTGATTTCCTGTTACGTATGAGTCGGGTATTTTGGCTGGCGGAGTGGCACATTTTTGTTAATGAACTTCTGCTTCGCTAGGTACTCAAACTTCCTACTTCAGGGAATTGCCAAAAACTGAGCGAAGCTAAGACAGTGCCTCAGAACAGCGTTTTCTTGTCTGTCTTTAACAGTAACTCTGAGCAGGGAGAGATGAGTCGCAGCTCCCAGAAATCCAATTTGAAACTGCTCACAGCAAGTCTCCTGTTTTACCTTAAAAATTTTGTAATTTTCAGCCAGGCACGGTGGCTCACGCCTGTAATCCCAGCACTTTGGGAAGCTGAGATGGGTGGATCGCTTGAGCCCAGGAGTTCCAGACCAGCCTGGACAACGTGGTAAAAAATTAGATGGGTGTGGTGGTACACACCTGTGGTTGCAGGGGGATTGTTTGAACCCAGGAAGCAGAGGTTGTAGTGAGCCAAGATCACGCCACTGTGCCTCAGCCTGAGTGACAGAATGAGACCTTGTCTCCAATGACAAAAACTTGTAATTTTCATTTTATCTGTATTTTGGCATGAAAGCGTTTTCCTCCACACAGTTAGCTAGAGGATGCACAGTGTTTCGCCTGTCACTGTGTCTCCCTGCTCTGCCATGCACCGTTCATGTACACCTGCATGTACTCAGGTTCACACGCCCCGGCACTGGGAGGTTCACACACCCCGACACTGGGACGTTCATGTGGTAGAACCTCTTCGTGTAGATTCTTCTTTGGTCTGCGGTGACACGGCAAGTAGGAAAGCCTTTTATGAAACCTTTTAAAGAAGTAGGTAATAGTTAGTAAGAAGCTTCCGAGGAGACTTTTGCAGGCTGGTCTTTACAGTACTCTGGCATCAGAAACCAATTTCAGTTAGAGCTACAGTTGGTTTCGCTAAACTGTCGGGATGGATATGGGAGTGGCGGTTATAATCTGGAAACATTTCTCCAAAGTGCTTGAAGTTCCAGGGGCTTGTTGGAGCAATCTGTTAAAACTACACATGTATGTTTTCTGCCCTTTTCTCTAGGTGTGATCTGTTTCTGTTACCTACACACAGCAGTGTGTATTTTAACCTGTTGCTGACTGATTTCCTGCTTGACTGCACAGGTTCAAAGCAGTGCTGGAGCTTCAGAGCAGAGCAGCGCTTTCCTTCCTGTGTCACACTTAGTTCCACATACGTACCAACAGGAATAGTTTAGAAAAGAAACCAGATTTTATGTTAAGCATGATTTTTAAATGTAGACAAGTGCTGGTTTATATCTGGAAGTGGGTGATTTAAAGAGCAGTGAACAGACGTCCTTAGATGCCCGGTTTGATCATGGGCTGCACGTCGTGTGTTGTTTGGATGACTGTGCTGAGCCCTTTAACACGACGCGTGCCTGGGGTGCTTCTGGAACCTTGCTGCCAGGGCTCATTCTTCGTCCGCCCCTGACTCCCCTGGGCTCTCGTTGTTAGAGTATTCTTTACAGCCAAAGCATCATTAATCAGAAAGGTGCTCTGCCGGGCCCGATGGCAGTAATAAAATCTGGCACGGCTCCTGTTCAGGACCCAGATCCTGGAAGTCCATGTATAAGCCAAGACATGAGCAGTGTTTGTGGAAAGTGGCTTCAGATAGAACCCTTCTTTTCATTTGCAAGCCTGGCTATGTCATTCTAATGCAGAATCTCCCCTCCTTGTCTGCAGGCGTGTAGCTGGGTTCACAGAAGTTGAGCCACAAACAAGGTCGTTTCCCTTTTTCCAGGGCTCCTGTGTGGGGTGGAGCCGTGGTTGGAGGCTTTGGGCGGGGGGATTTTGGGGATGCTGTTCGGAGCCCCTCGCAGTTTGACGTCCCAGGTGGCAGTTCCAGTTTTGTTTGGTGAAACCATGTCAATGTAGTGGAACTCTTTTTGGTTGTGAGAGCAGAATGAACTGAGCCGCACTTGACTGTCTTGTGTTGGATATGACCCAGCTGAATTCACTGGGGAGACCCTGCTTGCAGTGGGGGCCATGGATGGGGTGTCTTAGCCCTGGGCCCTTTATCCTTGGTGAGCGTCAGCCACACCACCTCCTTCTGCCACCCTCCCGCGGCCCGGTTTATTATTAGGTGTTTGGGATGAAGGATTTTTAGTCTTCTAGGGTTTTGACACATGCTTTAAAAAAAAAAATGAAAATACTCTCTTGTGCCTGATTTTGAGGTGGTCTGATCATGAGTCTGAGGACGAGAGGGGCTTCCCCAATGATTTTCTTTATTCCTTGTTCAGAAGGGAGGTTGCAAAGCTAGTTTTCATCTTGTGATGTCTTTGTGGGTTGCGAGGCAGTCACACACTCTCCTCTTCCTCCCACAGGTTGGTCGTCTTCTGCCAGCCAATCTCCCCTTCACACAGACCCGAAGCCCAGGCCACAGGGGACGTGGTCTACCTCATTTGTAAGCTGCTTACACAGAGGCAGGTGAATTCTCCCTTCTATCCTGTTTGTTTCTGAGATGTGGTCTCGCTGTTGTCCAGGCTGGTCTGGAACTCTAGGACTTGGTGATTCTGCAACTCTGCCCCTGGGTAGGTGTACACGGCACCACCTGGTTAGGCTGTTTCTGTGCATTTTCATTGCACAGGATACCAGCAGTGGAGATGGTTAAGAGGGAAAGACAGAGCTGCAAAGATGGTTCTGGACCGACAGTTTTTAGACACATGCAGCAGGGCTGGAAAGTCACGACCTGTAGGGGAGAAAGAAGACAGTTTCTGTCGCTGGGTCTCTTCCTTTTAATATGGTGGGAACTGGCCTCTAGCGCCGACTGCTTAATTCAGAACATTGTTATTTAAATGCTATTCATGTTAAAAGGGAGATGAAACGAAATTCACTTCATTTTTCCAGAGGTCTCCAAATAGCCGTGAGAAATCAGTTTTTTTTTCTGCCACCAATTAACGTCAGCCACTCATGTGGTTTAGGTGGATGCCGTGACGGTTCAGGGAGCGCTGCCGGGCTGTGGGGCCGAGGGTTGCGCTTTGTGGGAGTGGGAAGGGGGGACACTGGGAAGCCCGGCTGTTGAATGGCGTGGGTGTCCTAAATGCAGGCTGCGGTGTCGTCCCCATGCAAGCCAGAGGTGGACAGCGCTGAGTCCACTGGATGCCTGCTTGTCTGGCTGCACCTTACATTGCGGTACCGTCAGCGACATGGCTGTCCCATCATGTGCACCTCTCCTGTTACTGCTCTTGGAGCCCCTTAGGACCGACAGTTCAAATTCTGGAAGTCCTGGACATTTGGGTCTCCAACATCATCATCCCATTCTACAGATTCGAAGCCGGCATGTTTGAGTTAGACGGGACACTGGTTTCCTCCCACGGGACACTGAGGCCTCTGCCCAGGTGTCCCTTAGGTTCCAGTCGGCAGTTTCAGGGAAGAAAGGCTGGGAACTCCTGTTTCTAGGACAGGCCCTGTTTTACGCAGCTGTGAACCTTGTGCTTGGGTATAGCAGGTGGCCTTAGAAGCCTGTGGAAGGCACAGAAAGGACAGATCAGCTGGGGTGCTGGTGGAGGATTTCACAGGACAGGAGACCAGGCAGCAGTGCCCAGCAGACAGGCTGGAAGGGGCATTCAGTGAAGGCGCAGAGATCTGAGATGCATGCAGGATTCAGGCCTGCTCCGGTGCAGGGACAGAGTGAGAAGTTGAGTCCCCACACTGAAGCCAGTGAGCTGCCCTTGAGCTGCCCTTACAGAGGTCAGCAGCCTTTTCTGTAGAGGCCTGGAGAATCAGTATTCTGGGCTTGCAGGGCCACACTGCCTCTGTCACAACTGCTCACCTCTGCCGCTGCAGCACGGAAGCAGCAGGAGACTGTGTCAACAAAACCCAAGTATGTCTCAATAAAAGTTTATTTACAGAGACAGGTGCCTTGAATCAGATTTGCCCCGCAGGCTCTAGTTTGTTGCCCCTGCTCTAGCCCCTTGGTGTAGGGAGTCATTGCTTTGTTGTTCTCCATGAGCTTTGAAAGCCGATGCTTGGGTTGGAGTGGGAAGGGCCCAGCTGTGATGGGAGCCATGAGGACGGCCTTCCTGCATAGCCAAGAGCTGCCGTGAGTCTCCCTGGGAAGATGTGCAATGGGAGCACCCAGCTAAAATAGCAAGACCCAGTGCCTAAGGAGGCTCAACAGGGAGGGTCGCTGGAGCCCAGGAGTTCAAGACTGCAGTGAGCTGGGATTGCACCACTGCTCTCCAGCTTGGGTGGCTGAGTGAGACCCCTTCTCTAAAAAAAAAAAAACAGAGAGAGAACTGTACATATGTAAAGCTAGCCTATAGATGTGTTCCCCTGTATTGCCCAGGCTGCATTCTTCAGTCCCCGGAGCAGCTGGAACTACAGATGTGTGACATCACACCCAGCGAATTTTTCATTCCTTTTGGACAGGATCTTGCTACGTTGCCCAGGCTGGTTTCAACTCCTGAATTCAAGCGATCCTCCTCTCTCAGCCTTCCAAACTGTTGGGAATACAAGTGTGAGCCACTGTGCCCAGCCTTGTGCATCTCTTTAAATGTAAATTAAATGTGCTTTCCACAGCATTCGTGAAATACCCCAGCATCGCACATCCTCTCTGGGCTGGCTCCTCACACAGGTGCCGTGTTGTAGGTGCTCATTCGAATCTCTGTTTCTGTAAGTCATGGTGTACATGCTTCATTCTAAAATGTACTTTATTCCAAATATCGAACAGTTTGTCTTCAGATTTCATTGTCTGTGGTAGTTGTTTTATTAATTGTTTAGTAAAGGAAAGTTAGCTTAGTTGTGGGTATTATCTAAGAGGCGCTCTTACCAGCTCAGCTTCCTTCATGATGCGTTGGCTAAAGATGAATGCGAAGAATCAGGGGAGAGTGATTTTAGGAAATAAAAGGAGACTGTGGTGTTGGTTGGCTGCTCTACGTAATTGTGGTAATTTTCTGTCTGGGATCCCAGTAACCGTATTGTAAAAATGACGCATCATATAATTCCAAAAATGAGGCAAATGCTTTGGAATACGTTTTGTGTCTTAAATAACCAGTACTTCTGTTGTGTTTTATATATGACCAGCCTCTTCTGAATACACTTGGTCTTAACAATTCCTTCTGTTTAGGTTCTTGGAGAAATGGACAAGGCCTGTGAAATGAAGCGCACCACGCTGGACAGCCCTTTGGGGAAGCTGGAGCTGTCCGCTTGTGAGCAGGGTCTGCACGAAATCAGCTTCCTGGGCCAGGGGACGCCCGCAGCTGAGTAAGTATGAGCCGCGCGGTCCCGTGTGCGCAGCATGGGCAGAAGCAGCCGAGGAGTCTGTGTGATAGCCGCTTGCTTTCTGTCGGTCACAGGGTCACACCAGCCTTACACCCCCAACCGTGCCACCAGCCCTCCCTCAAGTCAGTGTGCTGCCATCGCTCCTGCCTTTGCAGCCTCCCCGTGTGTGGCCCGGGAACCCTCTGCCTCCAATGAACACAGGACCATACCCTTCTTACCCTTTCCCAAGTAGCACCAAGGTGTTTGATTAATGTGTGCGTTTACAGGGGAATTGGTTGGTGGTGAGCATTGAACATTTTGGTTCTTCAACATATGTCTCTGGAAATTTAGAGACAGGGAGGTGCAGGATTAATCTTGATTTAAAAAATAAAATCCAGACCAGTGTTCCCTGTTCCGCCAGAGTGTGCCAGGTGACTTTTATTCTAGGACAGCTTGATGTTCTGGAATCCCTTAACCAAGAGCCCCACTCGCCTTCTTAGAGTCTGGTCAGACCCTTGGCACAGGTGTGGCTGAGGACGACCCTGCCAGAGGAAGGGCCCGGTAGCCCCTTTTCAGCATGACTTTAGGGTACTGTCATTTCTCAGAGTATACGTGTTTCTCTTTTTGTGAATGGCTCCCACTATATTTCTCTAATTGTAAAAACATAAAAAATGTAAAGCACTCCTTAATGGTTTGCTTTGAAATGTAACATTAAATTTCCTCCATTCATTCTATTAAAATTGTAGGTCTTGTTATTTCTGACAGAAGAAGAAGAAGAAGAAAAAAACACTCACTCCTATGCTTGGTGTTTCTCTTAACTGGCTAATAAACACAATGCCAAGAACATTAGATAAAGAAAATACATAAGAAACATAAAAATTGATTTTAATGGACCCCTGTCAGAGACAGCCATAATGAGCACAAGTGCAGTCGTAAATATCAGCACTCGCCTCCGCCGTCGGGATCTTTCCTGGAGAGCTGCACGTTACAATCAATATAGTCTTTTTCAGACCAAAAAATAAGCAAACCTTTGAACTATGTGAATACACGCTTTTCAATTTCTATGAGAACCATCTGGCTGGAGTGTTCAGAAAATCACAGGCACCAAATAATTTGTAGGGAAATGTCATTTTGCCTTTTTAGCATGTAGTTGCACAATAAATCATAGAAATTATGTGTTGGGTGTTTTTTTCTTTTGGGGAAAAAGTAAAAGGTGCAAAGTGAATTTGGGGAAGAAAAAGGAAAACAAAAAAAAGCATTATAAGATATTAGTGAAATGCCCATTGTGGACCATGCAAAGAGGATGAAGAGGCTTCATTTTGAATTTCTACTTTATGGACTTTCTGAATCAAGATAGGATCAGGTCAGGTGTGCAGACAGCCCTGGAAGAATGCTAAATCCTGAGTACGATCTGCCCGACTGCTCTCCTGTAGACAGACCATGGGCGCTAGGGCTGGTGCCTTCATGGCCCCTGGGAACTTGGCTCCTCTGAGCTTTCCTCTTGGGGTCTCCAGTCACTGGTCCCCGTCCTGGTGCTTCAAGCCAGCTGCTGGGCCCGAGCCACAAGTAGGGGAGAAAGAAAGAAGGATGTGTCATGTATGGGCTAAAATTAGGTGTCCTGTGAGTAAGGAAGGAGTGGGATTTGGGGGCAACCAGCAGTATTTGTGTGTGTGTACTTAATTTTGGTCGGGGGAGCATTTGAAAGTTTGGGAATAGTATAAAAAGCTATATGAATACTCAGAATTAAATTTAACGTTTTATCTTTTTTTTAGGTAAAAATTACATAGCAGATGTTAGATTTCAAGTGTACGGTTCAATGATTTTTGACAAAGGTGTGCAACCATATAACCAAAACCCAAGGTATAGAACATTCCAGAAAGTTCCTTTGTGTCCCCTTAAATCAGTCCTCTTTGTGGATTCCTGCTGCCATTTCTCCTGAGCAAATTCCTGGGTGTGGAATTGCTGGGTTGGATGGCAAATGTATGTTTAGCTTTACAGGAAATTGCCAGAACTTTCTCCAGAGCTGTATCCTCTTAGATTTCCCCTAGCAATGTGTGGGTTTCAGTTACTCCACATTCTTGGTAGCACTTGGTGGTGTCAGTTTTTCAAATTGTAGCCATTCTGGCCGGTGTGAAGTATTATCTCATTGTGGTTCTAATTTGCACTTTGCTGATGAGTTAGCTATCCTGATGAAGTCTTGGTCATTCCTGTGTTTTCTTTGTGAAATATCTACTCAAGTCTTTTGCCCATTTTAAAAATTCTTTTTTTTTTTTTTGAGACCGAGTTTTGCTCTTTAGCCCAGGATGGAGTGCAGTGGTGCCATCTTGGTTCACTGTAAGCTTTGCCTCCCAGGTTCAAGTGATTCTCCTGCCTCGGCCTCCTGAGTGGCTGGGAGTCTGCCACCACACCTGGCTAATTTTTGTATTTTTAGTAGGAGAGGGGATTTCACCATGTTGGTCAGGCTGGTCTCGAACTCTGACCGACCTCATGATACACCTGCCTCTGCCTCCCAAAGTGCTGGGATTACGGCGTGAGCCACCACGCCCAGCCACTTTTTGCCCATTTTGCAATTGGAGCTTTCTTGTTTGTGTTTGTGTTACTGATTTGTGGTTCTGGATATGAGTCTCTTGTCAGATGTATGTATTCTGATTATTTTCTCGCAAGTTGGAGGCCTGCTTTTCTGTTTTTCTAATCGTGTCTTTCGGTGAGTAGAGGTTCATTTTGAACAAGTCCATTATGTCTTTTTTCCCTTTATGTTTAACACTTTTCGTGTTCTAAGAAATATTTGCCTACCGTAATTTCTGAAATACAGTCTCCTGTAATTTCTTTTGAAAGCTTTGTCTTTTTTCATGTTTAGATATGCGATCCATTTTGAATTACCTTTTTGTGAGGTACAGAGTTTTTTTCGCCTGTAGCTGTTTAGTTGTTTTAGTATCATTTGTTGGAGGAAGAAAAATGTCTCCTTTCTTCATTGAATTACCTTGGTGCCTTTGTCGGAAATCAGTTGACCGAGGGTGTGTGAGTCTGCTTCTGGTTGCTCTGTCTTGTTCAGCTGACGTTTGCCTGTTCTGTGCCCGTTCCATGCTGGCTTGGCTGGGTAACTTTGTGATACGTCTTGATGTCAGGTAACGTGAGTCCGTGAATCCTCTAAATTTATTTATTTTTAAATCGTGTGGCTTCTACGTCTCTTAAGTTTGCATGTTACTTTTAGAGTTAAGGTGTCAATTTCTGCAACCGTTCTCTTTGGGATATTGATTGAGAGTTCAGTGAGTCTGGGTGTCAGTTCAGGGAGGGTTGACATCTTAATGTGGAAGTTTGCACTTGGCGGCTCTGACGGGCATCTGCGTTCATTTGGGTCCCTTCATTGTCCTTGGCAGCAGCGTTGGCTGGTTTCTCAGCCTGGAGGTTTTGCACATCAGGCAAACTCCGACTCTAAATACTCTGTTCTTGATGGTATTCCAAATCAGGTTGAAAGTGTTTAAGCTTTTAATTTGTTGTTGCTTGTGTTTAACAACTGACTTGTATGTTGATCTTATATTATGGGATGTTGACCCGATTCATGTATTCGTTCCAGGGTTGTTTTGAGAGTGCTTAGGATTCCGTATTAGAATGTATGACGTCTGGGAGTGAAGGTAATATGCTTCTTCCTTTCGGATTTTTATGCTTTTAATTTCTTCTCTTGAGCTGTCCAGAGCCGTCTAGTTTGACTTCAGTAAATGTGGTGACAGTGGGTGTCCTTCCCTGGTTTCTGGTTTGGGAGAGCTTGCAGGATTCCACCAGTGAGGGCCCGCTGCCCACGTTGGGTTTCAGAGGGGTCTTCCTCACCGTGTGGAGTTTCATCAAAGGATTTTCATGTATGTTGACATAGTCATGTGACCTTTCTCCTTCGTAGAATAAATTTTTAGAATTTTAAACCAGGTGCATACTTTTATTTTTGTAATGTCTTTGTCTTGTTTTGGAATGAGGGTCATTCTGGTGATGAGTTAGTTTGGAAGCATTCCCTCTTCTCCTTTCTGGAAGAGTACGTGTTGCATTGGTGTTACTTTATCCCCAGGTGTGGGATGAATGCACCTTGGATGCCATCTGGGTCTGGTGTCAGAAGCTTTCTGTGAAGCTTCCTTATTTATTAGGATTGGGTGCTGCCTTCACCCATCTCATGATGCTCTCCGCCGGGGCCGTTTGTGCTCCGCATGGCTGCTGCCCTCTGATTGCCACGTGACAATGGCTGCCGGGATTTGGGGCAGCATCCTGCTGGCTCTGGCCCTTGCCCTCACCCTACTCCAAGTGCCTGTGAGTCCCAGGGTGGTCCTTGCTTCCTCTGAAGTGGTGTTTCTCTCTTTAGTGGATAAATTGCAGGTTGACCACTGGGCCTTCTTCAGTGACACTGCATCTGGGCCTCTGTACAAAGTGTGATTCGCGCTCCCCAGGTGAGTCCAGTGACCTGTGTGTGGCTTCGCATGGTGACCAGGACTTTCTGTGAGTTCCCTTACTCACTCCCTCACCTTCTGTGCAGTTAGCTTTCCCTCCCTAAAAACAAGGGTTAGGAACACATCGGCTGGGAGAGTGATAGCTTTTCCGAAAGCGAAGCAGCAGAAGATGCTTTGAAGTTAGTTCTATAACTGCCTGACAGTATCAGGTCTCCGTGAATGCCATCCCGTCCGAGAGCACTGGGCCTTTACCAGAGCAGAGCGGCTCCCTGGTGCCATCTTCCTGTGGCTGCAAAGCTCTGACCTCACCAGACCCCTGCTGTGCCCAAAATCTAATGAGAGGGGCCAGGCTGTGTATGTTTATTTTTCTCATGATATTTCGGGGCTTGTTTAGTTTTCCGTAATACTGAGTGCGGTATTTGATTACTTGAAAAACTGGACCGTATCACCCTGGTCATACTTAGATTGCAAAAATAGCCGCAGTTGGACTTCTACATCCAGGGAGCGGGGGCTGCTGGGGCTTGCCTTTCACTTGCCAACGGCTCACCTTGTTTTCTGTTCTTTCACTCTTTTCTCCTAAGCCTTTTCAGAAAAGTATAATGTAATACTGAAAAGGCTGATAGAGCCTAACCAAACGAAACCGTAAAGCACTTTGTATTTTGGACAATGTGGGGACTGCACACAGGCTGTCTTCTACTGCAGAGGCTTTTTCTCTCCTCTCGGTGGGGATCCATTTCCAGGGTTTGTGGGTCAGCTTTTGGCATCTGGCCCCAGCCAGCTCTTGGGTCAAGGCTGGGTGGAGAACGCATGTTGGGCCTGACCCTCTTCTGTACACCTGGCTGCCTGGACGGATAGGGCCTCCTGTCACCGGCTAGTCTGGCCTGGCCCCGCCCCTCTGGGACATGAGAATGCGTCCTGCAGGGCCTCTGTGTTGAAGAAAGGAGGAGAGTTGTCTGATGGCATCGGATGCCCTGTGAGGTTCTGCCATCAGAACGCGCGCCATGGAAAGTGTGCCAATGCCCTTGCACTTCCCCGGGGCGGGCAGGGGGGCGGGCGGCAGCTGCAGCAGGAAGTGGCCTGGCTTTGCCTCTTTCTTCTCATCTCTAAGTATGTTCAGGAACTCAGCCGACCCTCAGCGCTGTGCGGGGGCCTCCCGGCTGGCTGGGCACATGCATCTGGCGCAACCATACCGCCTGTTGTCCCCGCAGCTCCTCCGTGCGGGGCGGTCTGACCATTGCCCGTCAGATGGTTCCTCAAGATCTGTGGGCCACGAGAACCTTCCTGGGAACTTCATGAATTCGTTTTTTCTGACAGATTGGAGCATTAATACAGACACTTGCAGCATTCACGTTATTATAATTGATCTTTCAAGGAGAAGAAACTGTCCTTAAGGACACACACTTAGAGAAGCACTCTTGGTAAAAATACCACCCAAAGAAACGCGCTCTGTAGGGCTTTCACCTGCGGCAAGTTTAGCTGTGTCCCTGCTTTTCCTCAGTGTCATGGAATAATGATTTGTGTTGTATGTGCTTAAAAAATGTAATTATTTTACTTTACAGAGTGTTCCTTAAGGAGGTCTCTTGAGTCAAATAAGCATGTTTCTGTGAGGAAAACTTGCCAAGCGCTCCTTGGCTTCATAGAAATCGTCTGGTTTCTAAAAACAAGTGCCAGAATGCCCTGGCGAGCCTGGAACCCCTCATCTCGCCCCCGCCGGCTCCGAGGTTCCACAACGGTGATGCCTGTCCATGCTGAGGGATGTTGCCTCCCGCTTCTACCTGAGAGGGGTGAATGATCAGTGGTGGATAGGGAGTTTCTACTGTGACTTATGTTATCAATAACACAAATTGTGCATATACTTCACCCTATGCTAAACACTTATAGCACACCGTCCTTTAGAAGACAGACAATGGCCTCGTCTTTCAGGTTGATGGCTGAAAAGACAAGACAGGGAGCCAAGTTGTTTCCTTTCAGTTCTGCATATCCTTGCGATGAATTCTCCTGTTCTGTGGTGAGGGGGTCCGGGGGGGGGGGCTGACTGCTGGTCCCACCGACACAGTGCTGCACGTGGGGCCTGCAGAGTTGTTGGTGCAGCCATGGAGGGGGCAGCTCTTGGACCTTAGTAAGATAAAGGGAAGCAGCATAATATGTTTTTAAGTGAATGTGTGGCGTGAAAGCCCTGCTGTTGCGTGCTAGGAGATGGGCCGTGCACGCTGAGCCTTTTGAGTCGTGAATGATGAGGTCTGCTGTGCTCCCCTGATCGGCAGCTGAAAGGGCAGGTCAGAGCCCCTCTCTGCAGCACTGCGGAGAATCCCAGGCTGTGCAGTACCGGCCCGTCCACCGCAGGACAATGCTTCCTGACCACAGAAGAGCGTGGCACGTGATTCATTGTGAAATTGTTGTATGGTTTCTGATCTAGAAAATCAGACCTGAACAGTGCACAACCTTACCAGCTTCCATCCTCTTGACGTTTTCTCCCCCCAGCTGGTTCTGTGGTGACCTGGGGGCAGAGTAGATGGTGGTGGCAGGCAGGTGGACAGTATTTAAACAGGTGTCACTGAGATTTAGGGACCTTATGTTCTGGACTCATCTAAGAAAGCAACGTGAAAGTTTTATTTCTGTCTGTTTTATAACTGTATTACAAGGAGACAGAGATGGCCAATGTGTTTGCCCGCATCCACGAGTCAGAAGCAAACCTGTTCATTTAGTTTTAAGTCTGCCAGGATCCTCTTGGAAGAAAGAAAAGCGTGGTTGAATGACAGCTACAAGTATGTGAGTTCAGAATATGAACCAAACTGTCAGAGTAAGAGATGGTTTAGGTTTCCAACATTTGGAGTAAAAGACTTACTTTAGAGTAACAGGTAAATTGGTAAAATTGGTTAACTCTAAGCAGAGAGAGGTGAATGTTTCTGCCTCTCTGGCAGGTTAAAATAAAAGCCCTTAAATCCGCTGCTCTTAACAATAAGTTTCCATGTAAGAGGCTTTGGGCTTCCCTTCTGTTTGTGAGGGGAGGGCCGCGTTTCCAGGGAGATCATGCGCCTCTCTCCTTTCCATGGCCACAGAGGGCCTTTCCCTACTTCCATGGGGAGGAAACATGGAACTTGGCACAATCCAGTTCTCATCAAGAATTACATCGTGTGGCATGTGGGCCGGGGAAGAAAATATCCCGGAAGTGCCAGCCACCAGATAGGTATGTGGCCACCATAGCCAGCATCGGCGTCTCTTCAGGTTTCAGGAAGCAGGTCACTTCCTGGCTCAAATCCCTGGTGTTTCCAGGTTGTCTGGAGATTGCAGCTTTCACCCTCAGAAAGGCCCCAGCATTGCCTTGGGCCCAGGCTAGAGGCTTGCACAGAATCCTGTTTACGATTCGTAATCTTGCAACAGCCACGTCTGATGGGATTAGCCGAGATGACAGTGCCCTTTCTGTATGGCTCTGGCGCCCTGCAGAGTTGGGCCCTGGTCCTCACTGCCCTGCTGCATGGACGGGCCATGCCCTCCTCCTGATCGGTGTCTGTTATGAAGGGTCCGGCCCTACGGACCCCTGCCCCTGCCCTGGCGCCGATCCCGTGTCTCTGCTGGGCTTTCATTGCCTGCCTCTCAGTGGCCTTACCTCATTGCAATTTACTGCTTCTAGTTAGTTGTGGTCTTGAAAAATTGGTGAATGGGCTTGTCCACATTGTATGAGAAATGAGGTTGAATGAACCCCTGTGAGAAACACGAAGCGTGGGGTGTCTGGAAGTATCACATAATAGCATCTCAGAGGCCATTTCCATCTCCTCCTGGAGTCTCTGCCTCTCCCAGAAGAGGCAGCGTGGCCAGGGGTCAGGCAGACATCTGGGACTTGGGGACGTGGAGGGACTGACACATGTGGAGGATGTGTCTGCCTGGCCTGGTGGGAGGAGGCGTCCTTCCGTCATTGCACTGCATCCTTGGAACCCTCCATGAAGTTGTTGGCAACAACGACCGTTTATCAATAAGAGAAGTGGAGACAGGGTGAGGCACGGTGGGTTACAGGGTCCTGGGGAAGACGAGGGGGAGGGGAAGAAGTGGGTGTTCCCTCTACTTAGCTGAACTTGCACTAGAGGCGGCCACTCTGGGGCTGAGCTTTGTTCTCCTGTGAAATCCTTTGTGACTCTTGCCTGCAGTTGCGGGGAGCCTCTGAGACCATCCTGATCGGGATTTGGTCACTGGGAACGCAAGTCAGTGTTGTCCTGGGGGCCTGAGTCCAGCATCTCAAAAGTCGTGTCCTCCAGTTAGTGTCGGATTTGGAAGTTCAGCCTCAGCACTTACTGCTGTAGGAGTCAAAAGGCCAGTAGGATTTGTCCTCGTGATACCACTTGCCTCGCACACATGTGGAGCCATTGTAAAGTTACAACATGAGCTTGCATGTGTGCTGGTGTTAAAGCTTGCTCAGTGATGTGCTGTTTTAGAAGAGAAAAGGCTGAGATGAAACAAACGGTGGTGGCGGCTACTCGGGGCCACGTCTGTGGACACCATCCTCAGGACACTGTGACATTTCGGGCCAGCCTCCCTCTCCTTTAGCAAAACATAACCGTATGGCCCCTGAGACTGTCGGCACACGCCTCTCGTACTCTGGAATTTGATTTCCAGAATGATTTGTTATTCTTTTATCTTTAATGTTTTCTGATATTTAAACTGCAACTAATGAATAGTTTTCAGTTTTTGTTTTGAAAGTGTTCATGTCGTTTAAGCTCTAAACTCTCAAAATATACTTGGTTTGTTAAATGCAAAATTGTATCATTAATTAGATCAGCTCCTTGATATTAATGTACAGGGTAGCTCTTGCATGCTGATCAGTTCAGAATTTAAATTGAGTTAAAGGTTAAATGAGTTTAATTTCTGAACTGAACTGAAGCAGTCTTGTGGCAAATTCACCCAGAATTTTTATTTCCACTTGCTCTACAAGTGATGGAAGTGGGTCTTTTTGTGACAGAAACATTGTGAATAAATTTAGGATTCAGTTAGCTTCTGTCATTTATTGGCTCATTATTTAAACGTGCGAGTGCCCTGCTCTGTATCAGAGCAGATGACCGGCCCTGCGTGGGCGGGGCAGGGGTGGGAATGCGCAGCCTCACCTGCAGCCCAAGCCCAGCTCAGGGGCTGTCGGAGCAGACAGGGAAATGGCTGTTTCGCACCTTGAGACTGGGGAATTCCTCAAGACAGCAGCTGGCACGGGCCCGAGCCTTGGCCACTGGCCACAGCTGAACAGGGCTGACCAAGCTAGGACACCATTGGGTGGGGAAGCAGCAGGCCCAGCCTCTGTCAGGGTTAGGGGCATGGAGCGGGGCAGAGGAGGCAGTGAAGAGGCTGCAGGCCCCTGCTCAGGCATCTGATGGGTGCTGCTTCCTCCCAGTGCTAGGGGAGAGGTGAGCAAAGAGGAACCTCGGGAAAAGAAGGACCCAGAGGAGCAGTTTAACAAGTGGGTGACCATGAAGAGCTACCAATGGGGACTTAAGAAAAGTGAAGGAACAGAGAGAATGGAGCAGGACTGGCAGGAGAGAGGCGGGTATCATGTCAGGATTGCCCAGAGCTCCGCGGAGGGGAGCGCCTCGCCCCCATGGCATAGCCCAGCGAGGGCCACATAGACTTCAGGGTTTCTCAGGCCCTGAATGTGAGGATTCCTTGGCACCTGGTCTGCTTTGAGACTGACAGGCTGCATTTGATTAGTTTGACGATGGGATGCCAGCTGAATGCTGTTTGCTCAGCATACGTCTCAACAGGAAATGGTTCCATCACAAAACAAAGTGAATCAAATAGAGCATGGGGGGCAGATGGTTCAGTGGGGACACAGAGCCAGAGGTGAGTCACCTTCACCCCAGACACCCCACATTCTAGATGCATTCTTGGAGCTCCGTTGCAGTGTTGGGGTAGACAGGAGGGAGAGAGTGTCCTCCCCAGAAACACAGTTGATCACACTGGAGAATTCTTTGTTTCCTTCTGGTAAGGACATTGCTTCAGTTTCCTCTAGACTGGGCCATGCTCTCTAAAAGGAACCAAAAAAATCAGAGGCAGTTGAGAGGAGTTCTAGCTTTGTTCTGCAAAGTCCTGTCTTGATTTCACTGTCTGTGCAGCCTGCTGGGAACATTGACCCCCCCCCCGCCTTCCCTTACAGGGTCATCTCTGGTTTCACTGAGGATCCCTCTGAGAACCCCAGTCTCTCTGTCCATAAACACAGGCAGGAGATTCACCTCCCCGCTTTCCTCCCCTGCCCCATGTGCTCTATACCCACAAAACACACGCATGCAAATATTTGTAAGTAGAAAGGCTTGTGGACTGTGTGACCAGTACACCTGCAGTTTCATGAAGTGGTTCTGGAGAACATTGGTGTGGAGATCGCTCCCGCGTGAGGCCCCTAGGAAACGGGCCTCGCCATACGGTGAGCTTGAGCTCGGACACAGATTCCCAGCTGGGGGAGTCGAGCTGAGGTAAAGCAGGAACCGAGAGAGGGACTATGCTATTCAAAATAATTAACAGACATTACTTTATGGACATGAGGACTTGGGAGGCATTGTGTCCACTTTCAGCTATTGCTTCATTGTGTTCATATTGGACCCTGGTTACATTTGCTGTAAAATATTAACTTAAGTATATACTGGGTGTAACTTACTTACCATAACTTACTGGGTATAACTTACTTACCTTGACTTACTGGGCGTAACTTACTTACTGGATGTAACCTACTTACTGGGCATAACGTACTTACTGGGCGTAACTTACTTAGTGGGCTTAACTTGCTTACCTTGTAACTTAAGTATTTTCATCTGACGTAAACAACATTGAGCAGAAAACTATACAATGGAACCTGTTGCAAAAACAAAATTGCTGCATGAACATAGCTCATGTGGCCCTCCAGACCTCACTCTTTTCTTTCTCCTTTTTTCCGGCGCATGCTCTCTTCCAGGTTTGGGACCCTCGCTGGACGAGATTCGGGGGCTCGTGTTCAGTTCACAACAAATCCCCTATCAAAATCTCAGCTTATTTCTTTGCAGAAATTTACATATTGATCCTCGGATTTGCATGGGAGTTCAAATGATGCTAAAAAGCCAAAGCAATCTTGGAAAAGAACAAAATATGAACACTTACTTCCTGATTTCAAAACTTACTATGAAGCTACAGAACGAAAACAATATGGTATTGGGATAAAGATAGCCACAAATCAGTGGACGAGAATGGAGAATCTAAAAATAACCCTCACATTTGTGGTCAATTGATTTCCACAAGGGTGCCAAGATAAGTGAAAGAATAGTCCCTTCCACAAGTGATTCCAGAACAACTGTACATCCACATACAGTAGGGAGGAACCTCCACCTCACATCAAATGAAAACTTAACTCAAAATGGTCAAAACACCCAAATATAAGACTAAAACTAGGAAATCCTTAGAAGAAAATATAGGTGTAAACTTTTTCTTTTTTTTTTTTGAGACCAAGTGTTTCGCTGTCACCCAGGCTGGAGTGCAGTAGTGCGATCTCAGTTCACTGCAAACTTTGCCTCCCGGGTTCAAATGATTCTCCTGCCTCAGCCTGCTGAGTAGCTGGGACTACAGCCACCTGCCACCACGCACAGCTAATTTTTATATTTTTAGTAGAGACAGGGTTTCACCATGTTGGCCAGAATGGTCTCAATCACTTGACCTTGTGATCCACTGGCCTCGGCCTCCCAAAGTGCTGAGATTACAGGCGTGAGCCACTGCACCCGGCCCCAGTAGCATTATTCTTAATAGCCAAAGGATAGAAAGAACCCAAATATCAATCAGCTGTAGAATGAATGAATGAATGACATGTGGCATGTCCTGTCCTTGTAATAAAATGTTATTTGGCAATAAAAAGACGTGAAGTACACATTCATGCACAACCTTGAAAATATATCATGCTAAACGAAACCAGCCAGTCCCAAAAAGCCACTCCATACATGGAATGTATGATTCCATTTCCACAAAATGTCCAGAATTACAAATCTAGAGAGAGGAAGCTTTCATTAGTGGTTGCCTAGGGATTGGGAGTAAGGGGAAACTAGGAAAAGACTACAAATGATCGCAGGGTTTCTTTCTGGGGTGACTAAAGGTTCTAGAATTAATTTGCACAACTGTGCAGACACTAGAAGCCATTGAACTGTACATTTTAAATGTGTAACCTGTATGATGTGTGGGTTATGTCTCAGTAAAGCTGTTTTTAAGAAGGAGAACATATGTTGAAGCGTGAGAGCTTAAATCGTAGGACATGAAAACTGCTGGTGCACCTCAAGCCTTTTCCTGCAGCCAGGGGCTTATCGCACGAGGCAGGATAGAGTACCAATAACTATCAGTCTCGACACAGAGCTTTGGATCTACATCTAGTGGATTTCCACGGGGCCAGAGGAAGTTCAGGAATGCCCAGTGATCTGTTCCGGGTCAGTCATCCGAGACGGCCCACTCTGGGACTAAAGAGACTTTGTGTCTAACAGATTCAAGGGACACTACCTCGGTCTCCTCACTCAGGTGCCCTGCTGTATCTTCTCCTCTAAAGAGGTGCTTTCTGGCTGGGTCTAGTGGCTCATGCCTGGAATCCCAGCACTTCGGGAGGCCAAGGCGGGTGGATCACGAGGTCAAGAGATTGAGACCATCCTGGCCAAATGGTGAAACCCAGTATCTACTAAAAATAGAAAAATAAGCTGGGCGTTTGGCACGCGCCTATAGTCCCAGCTACTCGGGAGGCTGAGGAAGGAGAATTGCTTGAACCCAGGCAGGAGACGGAGGTTGCTGTGAGCCGAGATCGTGCCATTGCACTCCAGTCTGGGTAACAACAGCGCAAAACTCCATCTCAAAAAAATAAATAAATAAAAA
>CAUYOR010180290.1:0-18798 GCA_963573925.1 Callimico goeldii | reverse complement strand
CCAGTTTGCAAAATTATTTAATAAATTGAATCAATTCTTATTTTAGCTGCGTTTTTATTATTGGACCCCCGTTTTTTTTTTTTTTTTTTTTTGCCTTTTAGCACAAAGCAGAAGGACAGCAAAGTATATACAGGAAATTGGAAATAATCTACCACTATGATTTGGGAGCTTGTTTGTTTTCTATGTTTTCCTTTTTGGGGGTTGACTCTCGGGTTCATGGTCCCTGAATTTGATGTTGCATATATGTTAGTCATAGTTTGCATATGTTAGTCATAGTTTCTATGGGTAAAACAGTTCTCAAGTCTTATAATTAAATATTTTAATGTTTCACAATATTTTCCAAAGAGGACCATGACATTCAGGAACATTCCCACAATCAACTAGGGATTTTCACAGTCAACCAGGCTTGTCTTGTCTGCCCAGAGATTTAGAAAGAGAACACCTGTTTCTCAGAACAGATACAGCTCAGAATCCAATTTAAGAGGATGTAGTCTGGTCTTCAGCACTGAAGTAAATTATACAGAACTTGTAGAAACTCCATGTGAGAGCCACAGATGGCTTCCAAATTTGGAAACCTTAAAGGCAAAATCCAAAGTTCAGTTTTACCCAACACAGAAAAGTGATCTCTGAGCATCACCTTGATTACCTGCTTTAGCAACTGCACGCACTGGGTGAGTATAAACTGAGGCCTACAATGACTGCTCCCTGTGTCCTGCCCATTGATTCCAGTGAGACATTACAGAGAATTTTCCAATTTTAAGCAATGTCAGATGAGTCACTTTCGATGCCCACTTCACTTTCATTGAAGCATCAATGCAAAGGTAAGTGGTTTACTTTGAAGTCTGGACGAGATGCAGGCTTACCTAGATTATTAAGAGGGTGGGAAGTGTGTTAGTAGATCTCTACTAGGGGTAAGTTGCAGACACCCAGTTCCAAGGAATGAAAGCATAAAAGATATTTGTTGGGTCACATAACTAGAACAGAGAGGATTGGAGCTGGCTTCGGGCTTGCCTGTATTCAGTGCTCTTTCCTTCCTTCCTTTTGTCCATCTCTCTCTCTTGTTGTCTCCATTCTCTCAGATGGTGCCGTGTGCAGCAGAGATGACCATCAGCAAGACTGAGGTCAGGCTTACAATTTAGCATCTGAGATGAAAAAGCAATTCCTCCACCTCTAATTTGGAAAATTCCAGGGTAAGACTGAATAGGTCAGGCTCCATGTCAGAAGGGACAGAACGTTCTAATGGACAGCCTCCGGGGAAAAACAATTTCCTAAAAAATGGTGAGGTAAGGAGGCAGGGGAATGTTGACACCAGCAGGGATCAGAATGTTAGATAGACCTACTCTCCCACGAAGGAAATGACTTTTAACATCATTCTTCTCCAGTTCATATTTTTCCTTTGACCTATGTCAGTTTGCTGATGCCAAAAGTTTGGTGACACAGTCTTGTAAACATCAAGCTACTTGAACCTCTCTGTGCCTCAGTTTCCTTATACTGATTTCTTTTCTTTTCATTTTTTGAGATGGAGTTTTGCTTTTGTTGCCCATTCTGGAGTGAAATAATGAGATCTCGGCTCGCCGCAACTCCCACCTTCCAGGTTCAAGTGATTCTCCTGCCTCAGCCTCCTGAGTAGCTGGGATTATAGGCATGTGCCACCACACCCAGTTAATTTAGTATTTTTAGTAGAGACTGGGTTTCTCCATGTTGGTAAGGCTGGTCTCAAACTCCCAACCTCAGGTGATCTGCCCCCATCAGCCTCCCAAAGTGCTGGGATTACAGGTGTGAGCCACTGCGCCCAGCTGTCTTGTACTAATTTCATACTCATATAGCTTAATAATACCAGTACTCCCTTCAGCACCTACGCTAAAATTGGAAAGATACAGTGAAAGCTATCAAGGATGGCATGCAAGTCAGTGAAGCATTCTGTATATTTCTTAATATATTTAGTAGCAGACTATGATGACTCTAGTTAATAACAATCTATTGTATATTTCAAAATAGCTAGAAGAGGGGATTTGAAATGCTCCCAACACATGAAATAGTAAATATTCAATGTGATGGACACTCCAGATACTCTGACGTGATCATTACACGTTCTATGCATATAGCCAAAATGTCATATGTACCCAACAAATTTGTACAACTAAAAATTGATACTATATTTTATGAAGTGTTTGTGAGGACTAAATTGGAAAATGCCAGATATACAATAAATGGACAATAAAAGTCCCCAGAAGAACGGCCGGGCACAGTGGCTCACACTTGTAATCCCAGCACTTTGGAAGGCCAAGGTGGGTGGATCACCTTAAATCAGGAGTTCGAGACCAGCCTAGACAACATGGTGAAACCCTGTCTTTATTAAACATACAAAAATTAGCTGGGCGTGGTGGCACATGCCTGTAGTCCCAGCTACTTGCGAGGCTGAGGCACAATAATCGTTTGAACCCAGGAGGTGAAGGTTGCAGTGAGTCAAGATTGTACCACTGCAGTCCAGCCTGAGTGACAGAGCGAGACTCTGTCTCAAAAAAAAAAAAAGTCCACAGTAGAAGAACTGGGCACTGGGCAAATGGGTGAAACTAGAGCCTGGAATATCCATTGAGCTAGGGTAGGTACCAGAAGGACAGAACTGTAGGTGTAGACATTCATCATTAGGTAGAACAAGGTATCTGAGGGTATGAATTGGAAACCGTAGGCAATAGTCTAGGCAAACTTGTCAGCCCTGAGGGTCTGGCATGGTTACCCCGCACCAGAGGCAGCACAATCCTCCTCCCTCCCGGGTTCCCGAACATGGAGAAATACAAAGGTGTTGTGGGTTATGGTTGATACTGTGACAGGATGTTGCTGGCATCTTGCGTCTGGGAATTCTGTGCATGGGACAGTCTGACCCAAATAATTAACCTGCCTAAAATGCCTAAAGAACCACTATTGATGAAAAAAAAAAAAAAAAGAAACCAGAATGATCTCAATGGGCAGGCCCCAGAGTGTCAGGGAATGTAAGAGCAGAGATACTGAGAAATCCAATCATTAGTGGTTGAGGTCAGTTACCATGTAATAGGGCCTCTAGCCACCTGGCTTTAGGCAGGATTCCTGTCTCTAAGGAGGAGTGGAAAGTGTGACGTAGAACTCGGATTTTGCAGGAGTGGAGAAAAAGACTCCAGATGCTGAGCATGTAGGGGTCTTCATGCAGTCCTGTGGTCAACAGGCGTGCCTATGAGTTCTACCCCAGCTCTGCTACTTACTTTTCTGTGTGGCATTATTTGTCTGAGCCTTGATCTCCTTCTCCATAAAAAAGGCATGATAAGAATAGTACCTATTTGATAGGGGTGCTGTCTGGATTAAGGGTGATAATATAGGCAGATATTTAAGCATGGCACCTGATTCATTGTACGTGTGCAGTCAAGGGAAGCTACTATAATTATTGTTATTAATAACAATGACAGATATCCAATTAGGAGAATTTCACCAGGCAAGGTGGCTCATGCCTGTAGTCTCAGCACTTTGGGAGGCCGAGGCAGTGGATCACTGGATCGCAGGAATTTGAGGCCAGCCTGCACAACACAGTGAGATCCTGTCTCTACAAAAAAATTTCAAAATTAGTTGAGTGTGGTGACATGTGACTGTGGTCTCAGCTACTTGGGAGGCTGAGGTGGAAGGATGGGTTGAGCCCAGGAGGAAGAGGCTTCAGTGAGCTGAGACTGCACCACTGCACTCCAGTCTGGGTGACAGAGCAAGACCCTGTGTCCAAAAAAAAACAACCCAAAAAACAATTAGGAGAATTTGGGTAATAAGTTGGGACCTTGGCCTTAAGAAAGCAAAAATACCTGGCCGGGTGCAGTGGCTCACGCCTGTAATCCAAGCACTTTGGAGGCCCAGGCGGGTGGATCACCTGAGGTCGGGAGTTCAAGACCAGCCTGACCAACATAGTGAAACCCCGTCTTAATAAAAAATAATATTTTATTTGCGAATTATTTAAAAACAAAACAAAACAAAACAAAAATACCCTTACTAGTCTGGGGCATCGTGTCACAGCCCAATCAGTGTGGAACCAGAGCTTCTCAGCGCCCTCCTGTGTCCGAGCAGGGTTGGTGCTTGGGACCAGGATGGCTGTGATGCTGCCGCTGGAAACCCAGCAGGTCTTCTATGAGGAGAGGGAAAGTGGAAGGTTCCAACTTGGCCATGAAGGAACTGGCAGCCTCACTGGGGAGCCAGGATGAACACTCATCAACAGTGAAAAGCAATAGCCCGATGTGGTGGTGGGTACCTGGAGTCCCAGCTGCTAGGGAGGCTGAGCGGGGAGAATGGCTTGACACCAAGAGTTTGAGCCCTCCCTGGGCCACACAGGGAAACCCTATCTCCAAAAAAAGCAAAACAAAAACCAAACAAACAAAACAAAAGCAATAGCATGTGCAACAGGATTACAATTATGCAAATAAAAACAGTATCTTTTTGTTGTATGTGCAGGAGAAAATGAAAGTCTGAAAGGACATGACTGACATGTTAACCGTGGAAACCTATGGGAGATAAGAATAGGACTTTTAAAAAAATCTGCTGAGCATAGTGGCTCACTCCTGTAATCCCAGCACTTTGGGAGGCTGAGGAGGGCGGATCACCTGAGGTTGGGAGTTTGAGACAAGCCTTACCAACATGGAGAAACCCCATCTCTACTGAAAGTACAAAATTAGCTGGGTGTGGTGGCGCATGCCTCTAATCCCAGATACTTGGGAGGCTGAGTCAAGAGAATTGCTTGAACCTGGGAGGTGGAGGTTGCAGTGAGCCGAGATCATGCCACTGCACTCCAACCTGGGCAACAAGAGCAAAACTCCATCTAAAAATATATATATTAAGCAGGGTATGAAACTTCAGGCAAAAGAGGAATTTGTTCATGAACTGAAAGACAAATGAGAAATCTCAGCATTGCCAAAGGGCTATTAGGGGCCACCCAATGCAACTAAGGCTGTCCAAGCCTTTTGCCTTCTGGCCTGCTCATCTTTGCCTCCTAAGCCTCATTCCTGAGAGTCTGGACCTTCCTGACAGGTAGTGATCCCTGGTTATTTTGTCCAGGATATTGTCACTCCCTGAAACACCCTCTTCCAGTCCTTCATGCCTTGATTAGTATCTATTTGTCTTTCAAAAGGCTCATCCGACACCATTTGGGTGGATTTCCTCTGATTCTCCTCCCTCCAGCTTAATAGCCTTCTCATTTATATTACTTCTATTCTATACATCAAATTAAATTGGCTTTTTTTTTTTGAGATGGAGTCTCACTTTGTAGCCCAAGCTGGAGTGCAGTGGTAGGATCTTGGCTCACTGCAACCTTTGCCTCTGGGGCTAAAGCAATTCTCCTGCCTCAGCCTCGCAAGTAACTGGGACTAGAGGAGCGTGCCACCACACCCAGTTAATGTTTTTTTGTTTAGTATTTGTAGTAGAGACAGAGTTTCACCGTGTTGGCCAGGCTGGTCTCGAACTTCTGACCTCAGGTGATCCACCCACCTCAGCCTCCTAAAGTGTGGAGATTACAGGCGTGAGCCACCACGCCCAGCCAAAATTGCCCTTATTTAGTAGCTTCGTTCATCGTTCCTACAAGACTGAACTTCTGTAATAACTTTCATTCTCTCTTGTGTTGCCACGGCCTAGCAGACTACCTAGAACAAAACAGATGAACTGAACTGACTTGGGCTGTACCGCAAAAGGTTCTAAAAGAAAGAATAGCACTGGGAGTATCTCTAGAAGAAAGAGTTATATATTTTTAGCGGCTCAGAACACTCAGCATTAGTGAGAAATCATTGCTAGGGTTAAGATAGTATTTTGGTATTTCTGGCATAGAGGATGTTGGCTACCCACTGTCTATTCCAGTAAATTTCCTCACTGTAATATCTCTCTATCTCAGTCTGTCTGTCTTCTCTCTCTTGCACACACGAGAGAGAATTATTACCTGCCGGGTAAATAGTGGGAGAATTAGGATCTACTGTGAATCGTCTGCCTGGGGCCCAATCTGTAACATTACAAGAAGAAAAACATCTGTACTACCTCATGAGGTTCTTTTCAATGTCCATTTTAGTTCAAATGTGCTTATAACATAAATCGGGGTCGGGTGGGGGGAGGTTCAGAGACACATCATAGAATATTCATCACATTGCTGGCATTCTGAGAAGAATCAGGCTGGTTAAGTGACTCCCAGGCTGCTTGCTCTTACCTATCCGGAGCCGAGAGCATCTAGATTTTGATTGGACCATTGCCAGAACTCATTAGCATAGTGTACCCTGACCTGGAATAGGGAACAGCGTCTGCTCCGAAAATGACCAGAACCTGCTGGGACTTGAACCAGCAATAAGATTTTCACGACACAGTGCTGTCTGCTTCTCCATAAGAAGTCCGAAGGTAAGGAAGCCAGAAATCCCATGGAGAGGCCAATGTAAGGGAGGCGGTAATGACCACTCCATTCCTACAGGGTTTCATTTGTTCTAGTTCATTTTTCTGTAGAAATGATGAAAATTGAATATACTTTACACAAGTTGCTTTAAAAAAAGTAGTCTTGACAAGTTTAGTTTTTCAATCCTAGAAGAGGAAAACAGAGTTTACTGTTTAAGGTTGTAATACGGTTTTTTCTTCTTTTTTACTTTTTGTTCTTAACTTTTAGGGAAATATTAAATTAATGCTTATTCACTTAGCAAAAGTTAATATCGGGAGAAAAATCTAAAAAAAAACACATGGTTGTTCTGTAATAAGATTTCCTTTATTATCCTTCTCTTAATCTGAAAACAGAAGAATCGTGTCTGTATTGCCCAGGCTTTATAACAATGTTTTGGATTTTTGAAAATATGAACCTTATTTCCCAAGGTTTTTAAAAAGTAGGCCTATTCCAATTAGTTATGACAAAATTTGTACCATCAGAGCCAATATGGTTACTGTTGAGAGGTACGTAGTTGGAACTGCTGCTTGACATCTGCGTCTTCTATACCTGTTATTTAAGTCCTTTGAATTAGAGTCGATCTGCAGCATCATTTCTTCAGTAACACAATGTTTGTTTCCTAAACATAGAACTTTACTTAAAATCCATGAGGATTTCGTCTTGAAAAATCAACATTCAGTTGGGGAACAGAAACTTCGTGCTCTGCAACCACTAGGCTGTAGCTCAGTATGGGTATGTGGAACAGACAGGAAGAGTCTCCGATTAGCTTGTTATTTAATGGTCAAGAACTCCATTTCTAAAGATTATACTTTCAGAGATCATTTCTATAGTTTGTTAGTAGAGAAATTTCTCTGGACATGTAGGGCACACAAGAAAAAGAAAAAGAGCTTCATTTATGCGTTCAGGTCAACAGTCTTCTATATACATATACTTTCGCTTAGTAGAGTTCAGTGATTGACAAGTATTACGATTATTTAACATTAAATAACTAAAGAACAGGCTAGGCACAGTGGCTCATACCTTTCATCCCAGCACTTTGGGAGGCAGAGATGGGTGGATCACCTGAGGATAGGAGTTCAAGACCAGCCTGGCTGACGTCGTGAAACCCCATATCTACTAAAAATACAAAAATTAGCTGGGTGTGGTGGTGCGAGCTTGTAATCCCAGCTACTCGGGAGTGTGAAGTAAGAGAATCGCTGGAACCCAGGAGATGGAGGCTGCAGTGAGCCAAGATTGTGTCACTACACTCCAGCCTGGGTGACAAGAGTGAGACTCCGTCTCAAAACAAAGCAAGCCGAAAACAAAAGAACAGAGAACAGGGTTCATGGGTCTTGCCAAAGCTTAGACTATTAATCTACCTTGTAGTTTGAGTTCACTTTTAAATAGTTCTACATAACATCATTATGTCTCTTGTTATAAGAGTACCAGCAAATGGAAATGTTACACATGTGAAGATGTTTCACTTCATATCCTACTAACAAGTACCTTTCATCTGCAAAATTATTCATTTTTTTTCCTCAGGGTAGAAGATTTCAAATTTTCTTTCTTTTTTTCTTTGTAAATCTCCTTTAACCAATTATAGTTAGAAATTAGAACAATATTTCTCATGAAGAAAGAAATGCCATTTGAACAAACTTTTATTTACTTACTTTTTTTTTTTTTTTTTTTTTGAGACAGGGTCTCACTGTCACCCAGGCTGGCATGCAGTGACACAATCTTGGCTCACTGCAGCCTCGACCTCCTGGGCTCAGTATGCCCAGCTAGTGTTGTGTACTTCTTGTACAGGGTTTCTCTTGAACTCCTAGGCTTAAGTAATCCATCTGTCTTGGCCTCCCAAAGTGTTGGGATTACAGGCTGCTAGCACCTCGTGGGTAGAGACTGGGGATCCTGCCAAGCAGTCTACAACATGCAAAATAGCTCCCCACAACAAAGAAGTATTTGGTCCAAAATGTCAATAGTTCCAAGGTTAAGAGACCCTGTTTCAGAGGAATCAGTTATAAGCATATTAGTTGATAATATTTGAATTTATATAGTGCACACAGGATTTATTGCAGAAACCAGAACTAATCCTTACCATGATTTGATTTTAAAATATACATTTTTCTAGATAAATCCAATGTGATGTTCCCTTCTTGTAACTTCAGCCATACATTAGCTAATTTATGAAGGAATTTCTGTAGAAACAACTCCAAACCCGTTTCCTCCTGCCCTAGCAGGAAAAGGTCCTAGCCATTGGTTACACATGATAACTGTCTCTGCGAAGGCCTTTATAACCTAGATCTTACAATGAGAAGGCAAGCCCAAACCCAAGGGCGAAAGCAATGATCACATGCTTCTAACTCCCGACAGTCAAGTTTTAAATAAAATCACTAATGGCTCCTACGTTTTGTTTTTTGGTTTGTTGGTACTTGCAAAAATGTCAGTGAAACAGGTTTTTCTGGCAGAGGAACACTGATTTTTTTCCCCTCTCTTTAATGGTCAATACTAATATAACTGACTTTTTAGCCTTAGAAAACAATCTCCTGGTCTAAGGTGCTTGAGTGGCCGATCCAGCTATTATCAAGAACCTTCGAGAACAAAATTCTCAAGCACTTCTGAGTGAAATAGGTGAAACCTCGACTGGCCTGACCTTATCATGGAACCTGACGACTTTGATTCTGAAGACAAAGAAATATTAAGCTGGGATATTAATGATGTGAAACTTCCACAGGTATGTACTTGCTAAAAAAAAATCTGCCTTCGGCTGGGTGCGGTGGCTCACGCCTGTAATCCCAGCACTATTGGAGACCAAGGCAGGCGGATTATGAGGTCAGGAGTTCGGGACCATCCTGGCCAACAGGGTGAAACCCCATCTCTATTAAAAATACCAAAATTAGCTGGGTGTAGTGGCGCATGCCTGTAATCCCAGCTACTCGGGAGGCTGAGGCATGAGAATCGCTTGAACCCAGGAGGCAGAGGTTGCAGTGAGCCGAGATCATGTCACTGTACTCCAGCCTGGTGACAGAGCGAGACTCCATCTCAAAAGAAAAAGAAAATCTGCTTTCAACATTGGGCTATGAAGTCTTGACTATTAATGTACAGAGACCTGGAAGGAAATTGGTGAGAGTTCCAGCTGGGCAAATTCCTCTCCCCCAGAGTTTCAGCTAGACAGCTGCCTGAGGGATTTTAAGGAGACGACAAGACCTATGATTTGACAGGGTCTTTACTTACCAGACTCCCACACTTTTAGACTGATGCAAAGACATTGCTACTTCCCCTCTCTTTCAAAGTTGGCTTGACTCAGGTTGTACTCATTCTGCTACATGGTATGATTAAAATCCATGATGATTTATTTGGCCATAAATTGACTTTGTTATGCACAAGTCCTCATACAACCTTATTTGCTGTAATGATGGTTTTAACTAAGATTCATGTCTAACTGGAATGTGCTAAAATCCAAATGATATTGTACTCTTGCGGAATACAGCATGCTCTTCTTCCTTTTTTCCTCTTCTTTCTTACCTCCCTTTCATTCCCCTCCCTCCTTCCTCCCTCCCTTCCTTCCTTCTCTCTTTCTCTTTCTCTCTTTCTTTCTCCTTTTCTTTTTCTTTTTTTCTTCCTTTCTTGTCTTTTCTTTCTTTCTTTTATCGTCCTTTTTTTTTTTTGAGACAGGGTCTGGCTCTGTCACCTGGGTTGGAGTGCAGTAGCACAATCCCAACTCACTACAGCCTCAGCCTCCCAAGTTCAAGTGATTCTCCCACCTCAACCACCCAAGTAGCTAGGACCATAGGCACATGCTCACATGCCTGGCTAATTTTTGTATTTTTTTAGAGATGGAGTTTTGCATGTTGCCCAGGCTGGTCTTGAACTCCTGGGCTCAAGCAATCCACCCTCTTCTGCCTCCCAAAGTGCTGGGATTATAGGCATAAACAGCCTGGCCACTTCTCCTATTTTGTAAATATCATACATGCACTGAAATACAGTGACTTAATTTCACATTTTCTTTGGAAATTGGCTTTTTTTTTTAAGACGAGGTTTTGCCTGGTCTCTTGGTCTAGAGTGCAGTGGCACCATCGTAGTTCACTGCAGCTTGAATCTCCTGGGCTCAAGTGATCCTCCTGCCTCAGTCTCCTGAAAAGCTGAGACCACAAGGCACATGCCATCATACTTGACTAATGGAAAAACAAATTTTTTTTGAGCAGAGAGTCTCACAATGTTGCCCAGGTTGGTCTCAAACTACTGGCCTCAAACAACCCTCTGTCTCAGCTTCTCAAGTCGCTGGAATTATAGGCGTATATTACTTAACACTCATTCGTTGTTTAACACATGGATCCTTGCTTACTTCCTTGTTTTCCTTTCTTAACATTTAAGATGTTTTCCCTAGAAGTTGTTTGAAAAGGTGCCTAGAAGGCTAGGACTGGACATCATCAGTACCAAGTCATGAAAAAAATCAATTCGGTCTACCTGATTCTGAGTAATAAGGAATCTGAGTTATTAGAAGCAGGGAAGAGAAATAGGGATTTCCTTATCTTTGTAACTGTTCCAGAATTTCCCCTTAATGAACACTTCCTTTTGTTTCTCTTTATGCCTTTCCTTAAATTTCAGTCCCACCCCCTCCACCCCTCCCACTGCCCCCTACCACTCCTCTATATCCCTTCCTGATAGGTCTTGGGAAAGAGCTGGAGAACAGAAAGTATGCCCCACTTTCCATCCATTTATGAATGGCTCTATAAACCACAGTTGAATCATGCAAATATCTATTTTAGGGATTTGTGTTTGTTGTTGCTCTTAATTAGTATTAGAATTATTGTCACTGTTGTGGGGAAACCTTAAAGTAAACTTTAATTACTCTTGGCTCCAGGACCTATATTTTCACCTATTTCTAACTTCGTGATTGCAGCACCCAAGTCGAAGTTGGACAGACACAAAATCAGGAGTTGAAGTAAACAGATATGTAGAAGACTTTACAATGTCACGTTCTAGAGCAAGAGATTTAGTGAGCGTGAGAACCCCGTAAAATGGTGGTGACACTGTGTCTTAACAGGCAGTTTTTTTCTGGGACAGGATTCTTCATCAGATCCATAAACAAGAGATAAGAACCTCTTTCCTATAGGGAAACTTGAGGCTCACAAAAGTTCACATTCCAACATGAATTTCCAAAAGTATTTGCAGCTACCCAGGAAATTAAACTAAGAAATTTACAGCAAAAATGCACATTTGGTTTTAGAAATGTATTTATAGTTCATTAAAAAGTACTAAGATTGCTCATGGAAGTAGCCAAGTGCCTTTCAATTTGTTAAATATACTGGGGAAATGATCAAAAATGCAAATATTCCTTAATATTTTCTGGGTAGAGAGAATACCATCCTCCTCTGGGTTTGTGCTGGCTTTGTCATTGGATCAAGAAACAGTTGAGCTCTTGGGAAGATTTTCACACATTAGATTTTGTATCGTGTGAGCATGTCTGGAGGCAGAGGAGTGCACTAGGAAAAGCACAGGACTTGAAGACGAATACCCCAGACTTGAATTCTAGTTCCAGCTCCTTTTTTTTGTAGAACCTTGAGTTGTTTACCTTTTCTGAAACTTCCTTTCCTCCCTGAAGATGAGGGGGTTGTGCCAAATGGTCTGGTATGTACCTATTAGTTCTAATAGTCTAAAATTCTAGAAATGTTACCCTGTGCCTAGCACAGTGCCTGACATGTATGAAACAACAAATGTTGAATATGGAATTCATTAATGAATGGCTCCATTGTTTAGAATCTGTGTGAGTCTGGAAATACTGATTTTCTTAAGTCTTAGTTACCTCCTGTAGAATGAAAATAGTAATTCTCCACATTATGAGGCAGTAATTCTCCTGCCTCAATCTCTAAGATGTTTAGAGTAGTGTTCCCTAAATATATTCTGTAGAGTACAAATTACATGGATTTTTTTTTTTTTTTTGAGGCAAAGTCTCACTTTCTTGCCCAGGCTGGAATGTGGTAGCGTGATATTGGCTCACCACAAGCTCTGTTCTTCGGTTCAAGTGATTCTCCTGCCTCAGCCTCCCAAGTAGTGATGCTACAGACATGTACCACCCTGCCAGCTAATTTTTTTATTTTTCATAGAGACAGGGTTTCACTAAGTTGGCCAAGCTGGTCTCGAACTCCTGACCTTGTGATCCGCCTGCCTTGGCCTCCCAAAGTGCTGGGATTACAGGCGTGAGCCACTGTGTCTGGCAGTTCCATGGAATTTTAATAGGTAATAGAAAAAGAACAATACGAGGTTCAACAAGGTTAAACAGATTTCTTGACTGCGGGCTTGGAGTCTTTTTCACCCTCCTGTGCACTGGTGATTCTCCCAAGAAGGCTGTTGTTAGGCAGTGTTATCCCAACCTATTTTTAACCATGAAATTTTTTTCCTGAAGCTCTTCAGGTGGTTGATGTTCCCCAGACTACCTTTTTGGCATTTAAAAAACGTGATTCAGAGGATCAAATGCGATGGCTTGTTATGATTATAAATTTCTCGAATTTCACTCTCTGTCCCATCTATCCAGATCACTTATAGTTTATATTTCATAATTATTACTTATGCAACATGTAGGAAAATTCCTTTTCTGTTTATCTTTTCAAGTGCTTCAAGTTTCAAGTTTCTTTCTCTCATTCTTTCTTTCTTTTCTTTTTTTGGAGAGAGGGTCTCACTCTCATTACCCAGGCTGTAGTGCAGTGGCGCAATCCTAGCTTACCACAGCCTTGAATTCCTGGGCTCAGGTGATTCTCCCACCCCAGCCTCCAGAACAGTGGAGACTACAAGCATGCACCACTACACCCATCTAGTTTTTTGAATTTTTAATAGAGATGGGGTTTCACCATGTTGCCCAGGCTAGTCTCGAACTCCTGAACTCAAGAGTTCTGCCCATCTTGGCCTCCCAAAGTACTAGCATTACAGGTGTAAACCACTGTACCTGGCCTTCAAGTTTCAAAATGATTACCCAAATTCGAATTGCATCTCTGGGCTGAGAAACTCCATGTGTCTTTAAATAGTTCAGATACATCAAGATTTATGGGTTAACTTTGACAATAGTGAGCAGTGATGTCCTCACTAAAATATCAGACATTTTTGAGAAACTGAATTGTGGGAGACACTGTAGTAGGTTCAGGGATACTGGGGCCATTAAGCTCTGTTGACTTCCAAGGAAATGCTCATGATCTTCTGGGCTAGTGGAACAAGATCACTGCCCAAATAGAGAATCAATGCCATGTAGAAGAATTCTAGAAGAGTTTGAAAGAGGGAGTATGTAATTCAATATGACTCTGGCATGGGGAGCAAAGCCAGAAGAGTTTGTGTAAGGTTAGAGGAAAAAAAATTAGATCAATCGTCTATGATTTATGTCGTTAACTATAGCAACAGTCTGAATTTAGGAAGCATGCTGGTCTGGACAGCAGTAAGGAAACTTAATGCAATGAGTTGCATTACTCTCTGCTTGATATTATCCAAGGCGTTTCCTTATGACCATCCTGGCAAGGGCTTTGACTATCAAGGTCACTGTAGGAACCAGGGTCTGAAGACTCAAATGTTCCCACTTTACAGAGTTGTACACAGGTGTTCAGCATAAAGATTTTGGGGGCTACTGGTGGTTTGGAAGCAGAGCATCCTAAGAGGACTCGGTTGTTTTATAGTTAGTGGAAAGTCATTAATTAGTCTTGTTGGGCTGGAAAGTGTCAAGATCAGATCCTAGGGCTTAGAAAGGCCTCAATCTAACTCCACTTGCCCTCAGTAAACCTTTCCTTTCTTGTATTTGTTTCCTGTATGTTACTTATGTTCCATATGTCTTTTAAAATATATATATATTTTTTATGATATCCACCCTTTATTTTTATTTATTTTTATTTTTTGAGATGGAGTTTTGCTCTTGTTGCCCAGGCTGGAGTACAGTGGCATGATCTCGGCTCACCGCAACCTCTACCTCCCAGGTTCAGGCAATTCTCCTGCCTCAGCCTCCCAAGAAGCTGGGATTACATGCGCCACCTCACCCAGCTAAATTTGTATTTTTAGTAGAGATGAGGTTTCTCCATGTTGGCCAGGCTGGTCTCGAACTCCCAATCTCAGGTGATCCACCTGCCTCAGCCTCCCAAAGTGCTGGGATTACAGGCATGAGCCGCTGCGCCCAGTGCGTATGTCTTTACAAATCCTCATTTCCCCTGTTTCTGGCCATTCCTCTATTTTCTTATTCCATTTCTCTTCAGTGTAATCTGTGGGAAGCCAGCCCAGAACTGCAGGCACTCAACTTAAACCATTTTTTTTTTAAAGACAAGAGTCTCTCTGTTGCCTGGGCTGAAGTGTGCAGTGGTGTGATCTTGGCTCACTGCAACCTCTCTGTCTCCTGGGTTCAAGTGATTCTCATGCCTCAGCCTACCATGTAGCTGCGGCTACAGGTGCACAGCGTCATGCCTGGCTGATTTATTTATATATATTTTTTTAATAGAGATGAGGTTTTACCATGTTGGCCAGACTGGTCTTGAGCTCCTGGCCTTAAGTGATCTGCCTACCTCAGCCTCCCGAAGCTGGGATTACAGGTATGAGCCGTGTGTGTGTGTGTGTGTGTGTGTGTGTGTGTGTGTGTATTTTTTTTTTTTTTTAATTATAAAGATGGAGTTTCACCATGATGGCCAGGCTGGTCTTGAACTCCTGACCTCAGGTAATTCACCCACCTTGGCTTCCCAAAGTGCTAGGATTACAGGTGTGAGCCACCACATGGGCCAATTTAAACCATTATTGTTAAAAGTGTCTTTATTTCAAGCCAATGTAAGGGAAGCACCAATTGTGCTTTCCCTTCCTATTTCCCTTAAATTACATTTTTACTTACAAAGTTTAAATCTAACTGCTTTAAGATTTGATTGATCCAAGCAGCAAATGTCTGGTGTGGATTTAGTCTTGATTTTAAATGTGGATTACAGGGTCCTGGAGAGTGTCACACTCTCGTTAATACTGATTGTAATCCTGGAGAGAACGTTGAATCTCTAAGAATTACTTTCTTAGTTTAAAATAGTACCTATTTCACTAGAGAGAAGAGAGCACCCACTCTGTTTCAAATACCAGCCAATTTCTCTGAATTCAGTTTGTTCCAATAGCACCACAGCGGACAAACACCCTGGATCCTTTTGTTCCTACACACTGAGCAGTCTGCAGATTAAATCTATGGCCAAAGCCACACCAAGTTATTAACTCACACAATTACAAGGTGTAAGTACATTTTGTTTTATAGAGAAAACATTCTCTAGTATAGAATAGCAGGGTCAACTGCGAAGGGGCCACAGCTCTTATTAGTTCATTTCTGGACTATGATTTTAGCCAGCCAAATTTCCTTTGTCTCTGTAAAAGATAAGCCCAAAATTGTGAGCAAATGTGAGTATCTGAGCTCTCTCTCTGAATTCATGTGGCCACATGAAGTCATAACGAGCCAATTGTAGTCCTCAGTTGCGTCTCAGTGCTAGGGAGCTAACAGGTAAACCAGATTTCTCGTCAATTATTATCTCCCTGCACGAGCCGGTCACATTGTCATTGTTCTGGTGGGGGTCCCCGTGACTTTGTCCCCTTTGCCCGATGTTCTCCTTGATCTCAAGGTCATTTGAACTTCCCTGAGACAGCTCTACCTATATGGGCTCCCATGATCACTGGGGCCTCTGCTATTTGGGCCAGAAATCTTCTGCCACTCTGTGCTTCTGGTGTGATGCAGTTAGGAGCATTATTGTATCTGTGGTAGCAGGGACTCTTCTGGCACCCTGCAGCAGGTCCCTTGCTTAGCTGGGTGGAGTAGAAATGGAAGGGAAAAGGGAAGACAGGTAGATGAGAGACAGAGATTGAAAGCTGGGGTAACTTGGCCTGGCTTAGTGTTTTCAGAGTAAATAAGGAACATTTTCCTGAGTCTTGATGGCTTTACTAAGAAATACCAAGATTAGTCTAATGAGTAATCAGTAATTCTTTTTTTTTTTTTTGAGATAAGGGTCTTACTATTTTGCCTAGGCTGGTCTTGAACTCCTGAGCTCAAGCAACCTTCTGCCTTATCCTCCTGGGTAGCTGGGATTGCAGACATTCCCCACCATGCCTGCCCTAAGGAGTAATTCTTGAATAAACACAAAAGCATTTTGTTGAGTTGAAATTCTTTCCATGGTAGCAATTGGAGTTTTATTTCCAGTTGGCCCAGAAGAGGTTAAGTTCCTGAAAAGTTGTGTATAAATCAAAACATTGGTTGAATTTTTGTTCCTGTTTTCCATGATACCTGACTTTTTTTACCTCTATATAATTTGCTTTAAAGTATGTTTGTTTACTATTCCTGTTGGAAACATTTACTTATAAGCAATGAATAAGCTATTTATATAATTAACGAAAACCTGGAAGATAATTACTTTCTATGAGGACAGACTACATTCCAAATGAAAATCAATTTTAGAATATGGTCATATAATAATGTAGATATTTTTGGTACTTTATTTCAGAATTTGTATTTTAATTTATTAGTTTTATATAATAATACATACTTAACTTCTTCAGGTATCCTCTTAAAACTTCAAGTAGTTGAATAAATTAGAATGAGGTGTGGATGAAAGGTGTTCTAAGAGTGCATAGAGTTACAAAGATTTTGATTTAGATGATTAAATCCGTTAGTAAAAAACTATCCCCAAAAGACATAGAAATATCAGTTAGCCGCCCCCCCATGATGTTGCCCAGGAGATTATAAAATATAAATTAGTTAGGTCTACATGTTGGAAACCTTAGAAATAATCCCTTTCAATTATAAACTTCTTAACTAAGAGGAAAAACAAAGAGTTACTCATGAAAAGTTAGAAATTAAAACAAACAAAGGATCTAAAAAGAAGAAAATATTTCGTGGGGATTCGCTAAACATGATGAAGAAATGATTGTTCTTTCTTATTAACTTTTACCTCTCTGAGGCCTTGGTTTAACAGGTTTCAGAGATCACAATCATCCGACACTTGGATTCCTTTGCATTATTGAGATCTGGGTTTTCTCTTAATTTCAGTGTAAAAAGACATCAAAGACCTCACTAACCATCCAGGTCAAAGATTAGGCAAGAATAAATGGCCCAGAGACTAGCTTGATATGAGTATATTTACTCCTAGTGATGTTCTCAGTCCATATATTGTCCAAATTATTACTGCTTTTTTTTTTTTTTTTTTTTTTTTTTGAGACAGCCTTGCTTTGTCACCAGGCGCCAGGCTGGAGTGCAGTGGCATGATCTCGGCTCACTGCAACCTCCACTTCCCGGGTTCAAGCAATTCTCCTACCTCAGCCTCCCAAGTAGCTGGGACTACAGGCACATGCCACCACACCCAGCTAATTTTTGTATTTTTTTAGTAGAACGGGGTTTCACCATGTTGGCCAGGATGGTCTCGATCTCTTGATCTCATGATCTGCCTGCCTTGTCCTCCCAAAGTGCTGGGATTACAGGCATGAGCAACCATACCTGGCCTACTGTTTTGTTTTGTTTTTAAACAAAGCACTCTGTCACCTAGGCTGGAGTGCAGTGATGCAATCTTGGCTCACTGCAACCTCTGCCTCCCAGGTTCAAGCGATTCTCCTGTCTCATGCTCCTGAGTAACTAGGATTATAGGCATGTGCCACTGTGCCTGGCTAATTTTTGTATTTTTGGTAGAGTCGGAGTTTCATCATGTTGGCCAGTCTGGTCTTGAACTCCTGGCTTCAAGTGATCCACCCACCTTGACCTCTCAAAGTGCTGGGACTACAGGTGTGAGTCACCACACCCAGCATTACTGCATTATTAATAGAACTGGAGAACTAAGGTACCAGTGGAGGGACTTTCAGGAAAAAAGCTTAAAGGATGGTAGAGATCATTTCTTCCTCTACAGGCAAGGAGTCTTTGCTTTAATCAGAACAACCGAGATGTTCTCACAGATATATTCCACCCCTTCTGGTTCATGGAGTCTATGGCTCTGACCAGCCTAAAGAGGCCATTCACCTTTAAAGCATGAAAATCTCAGGTTTCCTCTAAGTCCACCTTGACCTCATCTCTGCTAGGCTAACTGTGCTTTTTATTGGAATAATTCAAGTGCACCAGTAGTTTTTTACAGTCCAATATTAGAGCAAAGTACACTCAAAAAAAATTTTTTTTTTTTTTTTTTTTTTTTGAGATGGAGTTTCGCTCTTGTTACCCAGACTGGAGTGCAATGGCACAATCTCAGCTCACCGCAACCTCCACCTTCTGGGTTCAAGCAATTCTCCTGCCTCAGCCTCCTGAGTAGCTGGGACTACAGGTGCGCACCACCATGCCCAGCTAATTTTTGTATTTTTTTAGTAGAGACGGGGTTTCACCTTGTTGACCAGGATGGTCTCGATCTCTTGACCTCGTGATCCACCCGCCTCGGCCTCCCAAAGTCCTGGGATTATAGGCATGAGCC
>CAUYOR010180289.1:0-11085 GCA_963573925.1 Callimico goeldii | reverse complement strand
TAATATTTACAACCAGGAAAAAGAGTATATTACTCAAGAGGCTGAGGCAGGAGGATCACTTGAGCTCAGGAGTTCAAATCTAGCCTGGGCAACATAACGAGCCTCTTAGCTCTAACAAAAAAATAAAGAAATAGGCCAGACGCGGTGGCTCAAGCCTGTAATCCCAGCACTTTGGGAGGCCGAGGCGGGTGGATCACGAGGTCAAGAGATCGAGACCATCCTGGTCAACATGGTGAAACCCCGTCTCTACTAAAAATAGAAAAAAATAGCTGGGCATGGTGGCATGTGCCTGTAATGGGAGGCTGAGATGGGAGAATTGCCTGAACCCAGGAGGTGGAGGTTGCGGTGAGCCGAGATCGCGCCACTGCACTCCAGCCTGGGTAACAAGAGCAAAACTCCGTCTCAAAAAAAAAAAGAAATAAACATGGAGGCCTTTAGCCAGGCCCGATATCCTAGTATCCTAGTTGACAAGTTCAAGCTCAATTCGTATTCCCCAGCAACTATTCTTTATTTTATTGATTTATTTATTTTTTGAGACAGAGTCTTGCTCTGTTGCCCAGGCTGAAATGCAATGGTGCAATCTCGGCTCACTGCATTTTCCACCTCCCAGTTTCAAGTGATTTTCCTGCCACAGCCTCCCATATAGTTGGAATTACAGGCGCGTGCCACCACGCTTGGCTAATTTTTGTATTTTTATTAAACAGGGTTTCACCATGTTGGCCAGGCTGGTCTCGAACTCCTGACCTCAGGTGATCCACCTCTGAAAGTGCTGTTATTACAGGTGTGAGCCACCACACCTGGCCTCTGACAACCATTCTTTCCTCACCCTTTGAGTGGCAAAATCAGTCCTCAGGAGGATCAAGCTGGGAGAGCAGCCCACTAAGGCTCTGGAAGCAAAACTGTGGTCATTTGGGCAGAGAACTACAGCGCCTTGGGTGTCTAGAGCATGATCTAAACAGGGAGTCAAGGACTTCTGTTCCAAAGGGAAGAGTGTGGCTAAAGGAGGGTCAGGTCATGTCCCCTGTGGTTGGTATTGCCTATGGCCTTTCTCCTTCGCCATATACTCAATCCACACCCCTCCCTTCAGCTGCCTTTGTGCCTCCCCAAGTGATATCACTGGGGTGTAGTGTGTATACAAAACAGCTGCCAAACATGTGTTGCCGAAGCTTCTAAAGCAGGAAGAAGGGACAACATGGATTTCTCACCTTCACCTTCCAGACGGCCCGTTACTCCACTCACACTTGAGACGGCCTGGAACCCTGCTTCTCCTCAGTCTCTCACCTATCTGACTTCCTGTCTTCTCCCAGGCCCTCACTCTACCTTCGCCTGCTCCCCTGCTCTCATTCCATGTCTGTTTCTGCAGCCTGAGGCTCCCCCTCCCACCTGGAGCCATTCCTGGATCATCCTGGAGCTCCTGCCCCATCCCTCAGAGCCCAAACTGCCTCTCTTGGAGGGAAGCTGTCAACTCTGTGACTGCTCCTGGCTGAGTTGGTGGGTGCTGGGTCCAGTCCACACAGGACTGGGGACTATTTGGGCCCTGAGGATGGTGATATTCTGGGCTCAAACCATTCCCTCTGGCAGAGAGCCTGGCAGAGTTCTAGGGAGGTACCTCCTCCCCACTTCGCAGTGACGGGGAGGCGGCTTTTGTAGTCAGGCCATCTGCCTTCTCTGAATCCCCACCTCCCACCAGCAGCCCTTTCTCTAGGCTTGGCAAGCTTTCCCCAAAGGCTGGACGTATGTACAAGGACTCCCTTAGCTCTGGGCAAGGACCATTTTTAATTTCTCCACTTTGACCTTCCTGCCTCTCTAGTCTGTAAGCATCAGAGGCAGCCTTTCCTATACCACCTCTTCCTTCCATACCGCAATATCTTCCTAGGGACCCCCTTGAGCTGTCTGGCTCACTGCAAGCACAGGACCCCATGATAATCCTCCAAAGAGTGAAAAGAGAGATGCTAACATTTCCTTTGGGTGTACAACAAATAGCCCCCCGGCCCATCTCAAAGCCCCTTCCTACTTCCCCCACTTTCTTTGGCTGTTCATTCCCTCCCAACAGGGACAGGGGCTGAGCTTCCACCTCTGCTGTCCTAGCCCCGAGCCCCAAGCTCTTTCTTCATCTTGTTGGCTACCCTGGCTAGAGAGAGAACAGGGGCAGGTGGAAGTCAACCAGTCAGAGTGACATGGCAACACCTGGAGAAGTGTCAGAAAAGTAGCTAGGCCAGAGTGAGGAAAGAGGCAGCGAGAAACAGGATTCTGGGTACCCAAGGGGAAGGGGACATTCCTTATCTATCTAGGCTAGAAAACAGTATAAGGCAAAGTGGCAAGAGTCCAGACCCAAAAACCCAGAAACACTGAAATCGCTGGTAAGCATACAAGGCACTGAGGGTGTCAGCCTCCCTTCTCTCCGTAGGGAAACTGAGTCATTCCTTTTCCCGAAGTGGAACATTTTTCTCTGGAAGCTTGCCTGGGTCCCCCCACTACGGGCAGCAGGTGGATGGGAAAAGAAAGACAGTCACTCCCACACACTCATACACAGCTGGCTCCAAACCAGTTTCCTTCCCATACAGTCACCAAAGCGAAATCCCTGCTTTCTATCTATCTGGGGGAGGGGGTGATGGAAAAGAGGCTGCAAGGTGGCTGCACCTCAGGGACTCAGCTCAGGGCGTCACTCCCACCCACACACCTGTCCCCCACAGTTGCCCGTCTCTGTCTTCCCACTGCCCTGGAGAGTGGAAGGCAGAATTTGAATCAACACTTGGAGTGGCTTTCCCTCTAACACCCTGAGGGACGGCCTTCCCTCTCCATGTTCCCCGCACAGAGAAGAGAGGCCTGTGATCCTGAGGCCTGGACCAGACAGTGGCTGAGAAGGGAGGTCAGCCTGCCACTTCCTTCGTATCGCCCCTCCCTCCAGGCCCTGAGAGCTGCTCTACTTTCTGCTTTTGGCTTCCATATCATACTGCCCCATCCTCTCCTTTAACTGGAGGGGGACAGCTGCAGAAAGGTAAGCCCCAATCTCTGATAGCAAGGGAGACTTCCTTGCTCCCCCTCCTCTCCTCTCTCCTGCTGGCAAAGACAGGATGAGAAGACTGTAAGGCAAAGTGAAACCAGAAGCTGGGAGCATTTGGGGAAGCTAATACTTGGCACGTATTAAATGCTTAAAAAAAAGTGTCAGATGAATGAATAAAGGTAGGAGAAACCCTGAAAGACAGCCTGGAAAAGGTGTCAGCTTCTTTTTCCATTTCTTGCCTCAGCTACCAAAAGCAAGGCTCCGCCAGTCCCGGTCTCTTCCCTGGCTCCCTCTTTTGTGACCCATAGCAAGGGCGCCTGATGGGACAAAAGGGAAAATTAAATGGTCACTTTCTCTTACCAGGGTAATTATTTGCTAATTTCCCAATCTCTCACCTGCCTCAGCCTCCCAAGTAGCCAGGACTGAAGGTGCAGTGCATGCCACCACACCCAGATCATTTGTGGGTTTTTTTTTTTTTTTTTTGAGATAGGGGGGTCTCATTATGTTGCCCAGGCTGGTCTTGAACTCCTGACCTGAAGACATCCTACCACCTCAGCCTCCCAAAGTACTGGTAATGTGAGCCACCTTGCCCAACCTGCTCTCCAACTTTCTTTCCTCCATTTCCACCACTCTTCTTGATTGGGAAATCCCTCAGAGGGAGAAACATCTGAGCTTTGAGTTCTCTTAGCTGGTGGAGCCTCAGTTTCCTCTGCTGTCTTTCCAGAGCACCCCCAGTGAGTTCAGCTCTATCTGCAGAGTCTAGAGGTGTATGCTGGACGTGCCATCACTTGCTGACCTGGGCCCAGGAGGTCAAGGTGAGCTAGAGGAGGGGAATTACTGAGGCCAGGCCACAGAGCTTGTTCCAGGGTGGCTGGTAGAGGGGACTGTCTCCTGTTTCCCCAAACTGCGAGAGATGTGTAAGGCTTCTGGGCTGGGGTAGAAGATGCTGTGTGGGGTCTTAGCTGCCAGACTTTGAAAAAAAACCTCTTCAGAAAGATATCTGGTTACCTTGTTTCCTAGAGGTCATATCCTCAAGAAATCTTGGGGTGCTTCCTAGCAATAGTCTGGAAGGAAGGGAGGGAGAGGGGGAGGAAGAGAGGGAGGGGCCTGGGCATGGCTGTTCTGATGGGAGCCCAGACAACAGGCTGTTTCTGCTACCTCCTTGGCAACGGAAATCTCAGCTGCAGGGGCCATCAGACATATCCCCTTGGAGAGTCTATCCATCCTTATTCATGCCACCCCTACCCTTCTGATAGATTCGAGGAATGCGCTGAAGCAGAGATGGGGAATGGGAGGGGACAGCCCTGACGGGGGGTTTCATGACAAGGACAGAGCCAGAGCCGGAGCCGAGGACGAACTGAATCTAAGAGCTAGCAGCTTCAAGAAATGTGTGGGCGGGGTGAGTGGGGTGGGAAGACAGATGATGCAACACAGGGACAGGGGTTCTAAGCCCAGACCTGGGCTGGATCCTGGCACCTGGGCAGAGGCCTGCTTTGAAGGCAGTGTGCCCTTCACTTTGTCCTGCCCAGATCTGTCACCAGTCCATACTGGGAGCCCAGGAAAGAGAGAGAGGTAAAGAGAAGATAGGGGTGGCCGGCACGGTGGCTCATGCCTGTAATCCCAGCACTTTAGGAGGCCAAGGCAGGAGGATCACTTGAGGCCAGGAGTTCAAGACCAGCCTGGCCAACATGGTGAAATGCCTTCTCTACCAAAAAATAAAAAAATAAAAAACAATTAGCTGGGCATGCTAACACATGCCTACAATCCCAGCTACTTGGGAGGGGGAAATGAAAATCCCTTGAACTCAGGAGGCAGAGGTTGCAGTGAGCCAGGACTGTGCCACTGCACCCCAGCCTGGGCAAAAGAGGAAGACTCTGTCTCAAATAATAATAATAAATTTTTTAAAGGAGAAGATGGGGGCTGGGCATGGTGGCTCACACCTGTAATCCCAGCACTTTTGGAGACCAAGGCAGATGGATAACCTGAGGTCAGTAGTTCGAGACCAGCCTAACCAACATGGAGAAACCCCGTCTCTACTAAAAAAAATACAGAATTAGCTGGCATGGTGGCACATGCCTGTAGTCCCAGCTACACAGACGCTGAGGCGGGAGAATCGCTTGAACCCGGGAGGCGGAGGTTGCAGTGAACCAAGATCACAGCATTGCACTCCAGCCTGGGCAACAAGAGAAAAACTCCGTCTCAAAAAAAAAAAGAAAAGAAAAAAGGAGTGGGGGAGAAGATGGAAATGGTAAACCCTTGTCTTTGAGTGCCCTACTCTGCCCCTCAGTAAAAAAAAAAGTGAATCAGAAGGCACATCATTTTATATGGCTTTGGATCTAGGATTTCAGAAAGTCTTCCCCACACAATATTATAGGGCCTTGCATCAAAGAGAGATATGGTGGGGAAAGCCAGGATGGAAGGGAGACAAAACCACAGCACCTTCCTCCTCCGCCTCTGGACTCCATCATTCCGGCCCCATCCAGATTACTGCTGGTCCTCCCCACTGCCTCCTAGTTCTGTCTTTGTGATGCAGAGTATAAATGTATCTCATGCATCAGGATTCCCTCCCAGCTCCTTAAGCAGCCCAATCCCAACGGACTAGTTCCACACAGGGTAGAGCACAGACCCCAAGCACTATACACTGTAGCCGTGCACCCCAGGGTTTCGGCCAAACCCGATCACCGAGGAGGTGGCACCGACCGGCAGACAGCCACCCTCAGTGCACCTCATTCTGCTCACTGCACTGACTCTGCACGCTGCAGCCTCCTGCCCCACACTGCAGCTGTTGCTTGTCTCCCGTGAGCCCAGACTGAACGCAGGTTCGCTTACCGCATGGAGACTCTGCACGCTGCTGCCTCAACTCCCCCTTCTAGCTGCCACTGCACCTCACAGGCTCCCTTCACCTATGGCATGCCCTCAACACCACCGCTGCACTCTGCATGCCATGGATTTCATCCCAGCTGCTTTTCTCATCTCCATGGTTCCAGGGACCCCCAGAGAGGTACCCTCCCCTCCGCCAAGCATTACAAACTCCAGTATCCCCTGTGAAAGAAGTGGCTCCAACAGCACTGAGGATGCAGGTGGCTGAGACTGAGACATGAGCAAGGGCAGCCCAGCTTGGATAAGCTGTGGGTCAGGATCCCACACTCGGCAAGTGATTCTATCCAGTATAACCTGGGCCATGAGCTGAGCAGCTCCCCCTGACACACATGCTCACACACAAACACACACCCCTCTCCAAGAGCAGACTGTGTAGCAGGGCCCCACCCTGAGAGCCGTGGGAAGGCTGTGGCCCCCACTGGTAAAACTGGGCTGATGACAGCAGGGGAACCGGCGGGGCCAGGGGGGTGCTAGGGTAATTAGGGCTTGGCCTGGAACTGGGAGATCCCGAGATGAAAGGGGCTCTGGCGTCACTGGGTTGGTTTTATGTCCATGAATGTAGATGTGTGTGTTGTGTGTGTGTGTGTGTGTGTGTGTGTGCTGGGGGTGGGGCTGGCACAGTGGAAACCTCTCCTTTGGGTTGGGTTAGGGGGTCCATTTGTATGCAGCCCACCGGCTTCCTTAGATTGACTCTGGTACCATTTGGATTTTGGTGGGAGCAAACACGGGGGGAAATACCACCACCCAGGAGCTAGGAATTGAGGGGGTATGGCAAATCTTGTCCCCTCCCCGAGCTGAGGAGAGGGAGCAGATTGTTGGGGAAATGGCTGGTGACAGAGAATAGGAAGAGCCTATATGGAGAAGGGGGATGTTGGAAAGGGGAGGCAGTGGATCGGTATTGATGTTAGAAATGAGAGGGGAGGGAGGTACTGAGCCCACACAAGGATTAAAAACACAGGATGATTGAAGCTAAAAGGACGTCAGGGGTGATCTGCCCAGCCCTCGCGGCTGAAGCTTGAGGAAGCTCTGCCCCGACAGCGGTGGTGATTTGTCAAGGTCACACAGTGAGTTACTGGCGGAGAAGGGACCCGAACTCCTAAACAAACTCTACACCTGCAAGCGTTTGGTGTTTAGGCTTTCTCCTCGTGTGTAAGGTGCAGGCGGCTCCTCGGTACTTCCTCCTCCACCCCCATGGTGCAAACCCGAAAACCCCCAATTCTCCCGGCAAGCAAAGGCTATTTTTTAATGACATCTCTTCCAAAATATGTCACCAAGTACCCACTCCTGCGGGAGCCGCCCGGCGGGGGAGGGCGAGTCCGAGCGGGGCGGGGCAGAGGCCGCCGAGGGGCTGCCGGGCCGCTGGCGGGGGTCCCGGGGCGCGGCAGGGGGCGGGGGGCGGGGGCGGGCGGTGGCGAGGCGGCCTGCAGGGAGCAGCCGCGAGCCGGCCGGGCGCGCCGAGCCCGAGCCCCAGCCGGAGCGGGGCGGGGGAGGGAGGAGCCAGAGCGGCCGCCGCCTCTGCCGGAGGAGCCGCGGGGCCGCCACACTCGCCCCCCGCCCCCCCCCGCGTTCACTCGCACTCACACCCGGGCGCAGGAGGCGGGCGGCCCGGGCCCCACCGGCCCCCCATGGACGCCCGCGGCACGGGGCGCTGAGACCCCCGCGTCGCTGCCCAGCCCGGTCCAGCGCGCCACGCCGAGGTAAGGAGGAGGGAGCGAGGGGGCATTAATATGCAAATGCCTCGCGATTGATTATGCAAAGCCGCGGGGCTCCGTGGCCAGCTCCCAGGCGGGCCAGGGTCGCCCAGGGCGTACCCGCTGTCAGCCTCAGCCTTTCCGGCGTCCCAGTGACCCTGTCACGAGCCCAGGAGCTTGCAACTGACGCCCTGGGGAAGGGAGGTGTTGCTTGGAGGTCGGTGGGCCCCGGGGTTTGCAGGCGGAGATGGCGTCCGGGCCTCCCCCTCGACGTCCCGCCCGGCCTCTGTCCGGCCAGTCTGCTGCGCATTCCCGGGCCGAGCCCCGTTGCCGGCCGCCGGAGCTCCCCCGCCCGCCGCGCCGCGGTTTGTTTACGGTGCGTCGGAGGCCTGCCCCCCCCAGCCCCCACCCCTAGCCTTTGAGGCCGAGTAGCCTTTGCAAAGCTGCCTCCAGCTGCGGAGGGCAGTATGAGTGCGGTGGCGGGGGTGGGCTTGCATGGGTCCGGGGAGAGGGAAGTTCCCCCCCTCACCCGCCTTCCAGTTGAGCATGGCTGGCTGGTTGCAACACTCTAATTGCAAAAACGCTGCTGCTGGGGGGAATGTGTGTGTGTGGAGGGGGTGCACTTGATGGTGCCTAGATGATTAGGAGAGTTGCTGGCTGGGGAGGAGAGGGAGAAATGGACCTGTGTGTGTGTACCCCACCTTTTTCCCTCCCCTTGCAACGTGTCTCCGGTGCCCCTTCTCCATCTGGGGCCCTCCCTTGCCCAGCGTGAAAGAAAGGCCTGGGGGGATGACAGGGGCAATTGAAAGAGCCACCGGTCCAGAGGTGGGGGTGGGGGACACAGAAGGAAAGCCAGTGAGATGCGAGCCTGCCCCTCAGTGCTGGCTTCGTCTCCAAGAGGGGGAGGGGATGAAGGGGGCTGTTGTCCAACATGGGGGGGAAGCAAAAGTGACACGCAGACACAGAGATATGTCCACACAGACAGCCACATGCATACCCAGGGACACCCAGGCGGACTCAAGGACAGGAGCTGCTGGACACACCCACATGGGGACAAGGAAAGAGGCAGGCTGCTGCTGCACCGTGGAGCTCAGGGGGTGGGACATACCCACGGGAGACCAAGAGCATGGAGACCGACCCATGGCACATACCTACGCACAGGGTCACACGGAGAGGCTGTCACACACGGGCAAGGAGGAGTTGCTGTCACCCACACAGAAAAAGTCACTGTCACATGCATGCATGCACATAGAGCAATTGCACACAGCCGCACAATTACAAAAGACCCTGTCACTCACAGGCACACACGTGCTCACATAAGCCCAGTCACACAGTCATCATTGCTTGCCGTGACAGTAGCTGTCACTCAGTCAGATGCAAACACAGTTACACATCAACACATGTATACACAACTTAGCAACAAGTATTTTCCTGGACTCTTACTGTGGAGCTCTGAGGTTCTGTAGACAAAAAATCCTTGCTCCCAAGAAAATTAAATTTGACTGTATGAAAAAGTGTTGCTGCGTAATGGTGCAAAGCATGCATTCCCGATGACATGTTTTTGGTCTCTGTCGCTTGACAAACCAACCCTACTAGACAGTGAGCTCTTGGAGACCTGGGAGAATCATTTGAAGAGCTCTGGATCGCACCCAGAGCCTAGCACAATGGCTGCTTTGTAACTACTTGTTAGTTGATTGACTGTGGAACCTGCGGACACAGGTGCACTCATTTGCACGTGGGCCCCTGAACTCAGGTACAGAACGAGTTCACAAGGCCCAGGTCCACATAATTCCAGATGCAAACAACTGTAGCCTGTGCAGCCAAGCACACACCTAGATGCACACAATCACAGACTTTTCCCTTTCAGCTTCTTCCTACCTTCTTCCTCTAGGCCCAGCCACTCTGTGGGAATGGGCTTTTTTTTTTACTTTTATTTTCTTTCCGAGGGTCAGAGAAACAAGAGCAAAGACGGAGGGTGCAGGGGGGTTCCAGAAGGCCGAGTATTGGGCTCAGAGCAGTGTCCAGTGACTTCTAGAAGCTGGGATTCTCTTGACTGCTGGGGGAGGGGGGAGCTGCACTCCTCCCTAAAAGCTCAGGGATATCAAACTGCCCCTGCTCTGAGTCATTTGCCCGGGCCTTTCCTGGGAACACTCAGTCACCCCCAGCTGAGTTCCTGCATCCCACCTTGAGGCTGGCCGCCCCTCTTGCCACCTGGACCCTGCTGCCCAAACTTGGAAGCTTTCCTTAAGAGGCCATCGGCTGGCGAGTGTCTGCATGAGTGATGTGTATTTTTGACTTGGAATTTCTCTCTAACTCTCTCTTTCTGTTGCTCTGTCTTGCAGTGTCTGATTCTCTTTCTCTCTCTCTCTCTCTCTCCTTCTCTGCCAGTCTGTAACTCTCTCTCATCCTGTCACTACCCCCGTCTACCCCTGTCCTTGTCTCAGAGCTGGGGACTGGCAGTGATGTTCTTCATACTTTTCCCGTTGTTAATACCCAAGCTCCGCCCCTCTGCCCCCCTATCCCCCCCCACCCGCTGCACCAGGCAGCCTCTGGGGTCAGCTTGAGGTTGGTGTGGGGGGCCCGCGGGGTGGGCTCAGCTGGCTGCTCAGGACTTCCTGCACTTCCTTACTGCTGCAGCTGTGACCAGCAAGTTTTAGGGGCTGGGAATGGGGGAAGGGAGGGGGGACAGCCACTGCCCATGCTGACCCCTCGGGCAGCCAGACCCAGCCTGGGGACACCAGTTCTGTGGGCACCCTCAGGATGCAGGCTGCAGCCAGCTAGCAGCCTCTAAACAAGTCAGTGAAAAGTTCCCCAGACACTGGCCCAAGCTGGAAATGAACCACCCCATGGGCAGTGGCAGGAGCTGGCAGGACGCTCCTGAGTTGGGTCCGTGGCAGGGCTCACAATGGCCTTTCTCCACACCCCTGGCAGCTGAGGCGCACCTCAGAGATGCCCAGCAGCTGTGTCCTCTTTTCCCAGCCTCAGGGCCTGGTTCTGAGGGCACAGCTGCCCAGACTAAGTGTGGGCTGAGCGAGGCCCTCCCACCCATGAGTGCAGGTTCCAGCCTAGAAGGGGAACCTCTTCCCGAGAGGGCATTTGAGGAGGAACTGGGGTAGGAGGCACGGCCCGGGGGCACCAAGCACTTCTGGCCATCCTCCCTCTAGCCTTGGCCTGTTTGGAGGTGGAGGTACTGACAGAGCCCTCGGGGCAAAGACCAAAGCTTGGTCTCAGGGAACACGTGGCTGGATGAAAGAACAAGGCATTATCCCTCAAGCAGGTGATAAGCCATCACAGTTAGGAATAGGGATGATGATGGTGATGATGATGGAATGCTTGGGTCTGAATCCCAGCTCTCACTCACTGGATGTGTGACTTTGAGCAAGTCATTTAACTTCCCTGTTGCCTTATCTGTAAATTGGGGATGATCATATCTACCTCATTTAGCTTTTTTGAGGGAAAAATGCTTTAAAAAGTGCCTAGTTAATAACAAACTGTATTGTGTGAGCTGTT
>CAUYOR010180286.1:0-13290 GCA_963573925.1 Callimico goeldii | reverse complement strand
GGAGTGGGGGAGGGATAGCCTGGGGATAAATGCCAAATGTAGGTGAAGGGGTAGAAGGAAGCAAAACACACGGCCATGATCTATGCAACTGTCTTGCATGTTCTGCACATGTACCCCAAATCCTAAAATGCAATAAAAAAAAAAAAAAAAGAAATGAACATACCTCCAAGAAATATTCAATTATGTGAAAAGACCAAATCTGTTTGATTGGTGTACCTGAATATGATGAGGAGAATGAAACAAAGTTGGAAAACACTCTTCAGAATATTATCCGAGAGAACTTTCCCAACCTAGCGAGGTAGGCCAACAATCAAATTCAGGAAATACAGAGAACACCACAAATATATTCCTCAAGAAGAGCAACTCCAAGGCAGATAGATTGTATAAATTTATGGGGTACAATATGATGTTGTAATGTATGAATACAATGTGGAATAATTCAATCAAGCTAGTTAACATATCTGTCACCTCAAACACTTGTTTTTTTGTAATTAGAACATTTAAAATTTACTCTCTTAATTTGAAATGTGTAGTGTTATTGACTATGTCTGCCATGCTGTGCACTAAAATTCTATATATACCAAATGTTCTGAATCTATGTATCTATTAATGGACACTTAGGTTGATTATTTTCCTTGGCAATTACAAGCAGTGCAGCAGTAAACACGGGAGTGCAGGCATCTCTTAGACAAATTGATTTCAAATTTTTTAGGTAAACCTGAAGTGGGACTGCTGGACAATATGGTAATTCTATTTTTAGTTTTTTGAGAAAACTCCGTAGTGCTTTCCATAATGGCTGTACTAATTTACATTCCCACCAACAACGTAGAAGAGTTCCCTTTTCTCTATATCCTCACAACACTTCTTACCTTTTGTCATTATGATAAAACCCATTTTGATAGTTGTATGATTATATCTCATTGTAATTTTAATTCACATTTCCCTAATGTTTAGATTAACAATTACCTCTACATAGTTGTTTCCTTTGCTGTGCAGAAGCTATTTAGTTTGACATAATCCCATTTGTCTATTTTTGCTTTTGCTGTCTACATTTTTGGGGTCAAATCCAAAATATCTGCCCAGACCAATGTCATGTAGTTTTTCCCCTATGTTTTCTTCTAGTACTTTTAGAGTTTGGGGTTTTATGTTTAGTCTTTAATTCATCTTGAGTTGATTTTTTATATAGCCTGAGGTAAGGGTCTAATTTCATTCTTCTGCATGTGGAAATCGTATTTTTTTCAGGATAATTTATTAAAGATACTGTGCTTTTTCAATTGCTTATTCTTGGCACCTTTGTTGAAAGTCAGCTGATCCTACATGGGTGGGTTCATTTCTGGGCTCTTTATTCTGTTCCATTGGTCAGCATGTATTGCTTTTCCAATACCATATCGGTTGTTTTAATCATTACGGCCTTATAGTATAGTTTGAAATCTAGTAATGTAACACCTCTATCTTTGTTCTTTTTCTCACAAGTGCCTTGGCTATTCCAGGATTTTTTGTGTTTCCGTAGTGCCTTTTGAAAAGGCCCCAAAGAGACTGTTTACTCTTTTCATCATGTGAGGACACAGCTAGAAGGCACCATCTACGAATCTGAAAGTAGACTCTTACCAGATATTAAATTTACCTTTTCCGTGGTATTAGGCTTTCCAACATCCAGAACTGTAAGAAATAAATGTGCTATTTCTAATCTACCTAGCTTTTGTTTTTCTTTTTACAGCAGCCTGAACATACCAAGATGATATCAAATAACGTTAAAAAGGTGCATACCTTAATGAGCTAATTTTAATGTGTGTTCCTTGAAATTGTCAGCATACACATATGCAAAACGTATCCTTACCCACAGTTGCACCTTCTTTAAATTTACCACAGTCAACTGCAGTCTGAAATTTTTAAATAGAAAATCCAAAAAATAAACAATTCATAAGTTGTAAATTGTGTACCATTCTGAATACCCTAAAGAAATATTGTACCGTGTGATGATTGATGTCATAGATGCTTTGTCCCACCCAAGACATGAGTCATCTTTTCATTTGTATTCATCCTACCTACATTACTTGCCTATTAGTCATCAACATCATCAACAGCATCACAGTTCCATGATCCAGGATTACTCAAAGCAGATGATCTTTTTGTGACTATGGTAAGAAGGTGACTGGTAGCCTAATACTACAATGACTACTTCATTCACATCACTTCATCACTTTACATAGATATGTCATCCCACATCGTAACAAGGAAATGTCTTATACTACACATCAAAGTGTGCAGTATCAAAAGATATTTTGAGAAAGAGAAAAAGACCCTGTTCCCATGACATTTACTACAGTATATTGTTGTAATTATTCTTTTTTATTGTTAATCTTTTATTGTGCCTAATGTATAAATTAAACTTTATCATACGTACATATGTACAGGAAGAACTGTATATAGGGTTTGATATAATCTGCAGTTTGGGCATCCATTGAAGGTCTTGGAATGTATTCCCCATGGATAAGGGGGGAAGGTATTGTATATAAAATTATAGATATGAATATAAATACACACACCTTGAATTTTACATATTATATACTTTGAGTATATAATATACACAGTCTTGTAAAAAACTTAGTAAAATATTGCAAATAACTTATAAATTGCACATTCTTATAAGCAGCACAGTACATTAATAACTTTGGTACATTCAAATTCTATGTTGGTTTGCATGGAATAATGAAATACAGGAGGATGCTTCAGTATTTATGAATGTTTTCACCAAAAATTAATCAATTATATAACCAGTACAAAACATTATTATAGTATTTTTATAAACAGGTAAAAGTTAATAATATATTATGTAGATATACATTTGAGGCTGGTAAGCTTATATTAGAAAGCATTAAAATAACAATTTCAGTATATTGGTCATCTACAGGTGGAGAGATGAGATTACACTATTTGTAAAAAGCAAAGAATGAAATTTAAAATGTTTGTCAGTGTTCTGTTTCTTAAGCTGTGTGTGGGGCACAGGACACAAGTATTTATATTTATATAAACACATATATTTAAAGATATGTTTATATACTCATAAGTATGTATGATATTTTTCACAATTAAGATTGTCATATTTAGCAGTAATGAATAACTTTTTGTATAAGTATGTCCCATGCAGTATGTGGGTTACATTTATAGTAAAAATTTATTCATTGGTTATCTTAAATTCAAATACCACTGAGCATTTTGCATTTTATGGTTACTCTACTCCCAGCAAATACTACAAAAATCAACTAATTTTAATTTATTGATCTTGTACGTGGTAACCTGATGAACTCATATTATTTCTGTTTCCGATGTTAATTTCACTTGTTTTTCAAGATTTCTACCATGAATGTTTATCTCTTCTTTTCCAAATTTTATTCTTATGTTTTCCTTAAACCATTGATTATTCCTGAAATTACATACTAAATAGTAATGCCGGTTTTCATGGCATTGCCTTGTTCTTCACGTGAATGGTAGTAATTACTGTTTCAGCAAGAGTAAGATGTGCTTATGAATAGAGATTAAAAGAAAAGAAGCTGGTAGTAAATAGCCTGAGTTGAAATGCCAGAGGAGACTGAACTGTAATGACATGCACATGATGATGGACAGCATTTGAGAAATATGCTGGATCTTATACTGGATTAATTGTAGTAGGTACTGGTTGGAAACTTAACGAGGAAAAAAATAATATGGAGGTTGTGGTTTTGAATAACTGTCAGTTCAGACAAGCACATGTGGTTCTTTTGACCTGTCATTTTTCTTCATGACTCTGTAAAGAAGCTTTATAGTAGACACAACACTTTTACTAGATTCCCATTTGTTTTGTCCTCTACCTGTGTATTTTATTGCCAAGACTAGCACATATATTGGGAGACAGGGAATTTCATTCCCTGGATGGCTTGTCATGTGAATTGAGAATCTTGTGATTCCAACAGGCAAGGACTACAACTGAACCACTCTCTGTGCTACTTTTGGCCACTAAAAAGTAATGCGCAATAGCACTAGCAATGAATAGGAAGACACCACATTTGTGTATCACACATTAACTTTGACATACAGCTGACTTATACTTCCTTCATCTAGAATTGTATTTACATTAAGTTTATAAATGAGATTTCTTTTTATTTTCTGTTCTTGCTTGGTTTTAGTATGAGAGTTTTTAAAAATATTTTTTAAATTTATATTGTTTTCTCATAAGATACTATGCTCTGCCACAGTGCAATAGTTGGAAATTTTTTTTCTTTTTTTTTTTTTGAGACAGTCTCACTCTGTCACCCAGGCTGTAGTGCAGTGGCACGAACTTAACTCATTGCAACCTCCACCTCTCGGGTTGAGGCAATTCTCCTGCCTCAGCCTCCTGAGTAGCTGGGATTACAGGCGTGTGCCACCACGCCCAGCTAATTTTTGTATTTTTAGTAGAGATGAGGTTTCACTATGTTGGTCAGGCTGGTCTCAAACTCCTGACCTCATGATCCACCCGTGTTGGCCTCCCAGAGTGCTGGGATTAGAGGGAAATTTTCTTCTACTTTGCGGGTTGAGTTAGTGGGTGGGTGCAGGGCGGTTCATGTTCACTCAGTATTAAAGAGCTCTAAACTTTGTTAATCCAGTATTACAAAGATGTAAACTATTTAACGTTACTGGTTATTTCTGATTTCAGTTAATCAAAATTGAATAAACACAAAATAGAAATACACACCAATTTTCTTTTAATTATTATCTGCAAATGTCATTTTAAATTTGACATTTTGCATTAGTATATCCCTTATATACTAGGGATATATTTCAGAAGCTCCATAAAAATATATTTTGTAACTACCCTGAGAACAAATATATGTGAATTTCACTGTTACTTCTTCATGTTTTATTCTCTCTATTTTATCCAAACCTCAGTAGATCACGAAGCAGTTAAGAAGTTGGGTTTGTCAGTTTATTTTCTTACCTAAACTGAAAAAAAGAGGTGACTTTGTGGAATACATTGGGAACTAAATGTTTAGAATCACATTTTCAAAAGATTATATTTAAATAAATGGATTTCTTTTCTTTTCTCCTTCCTTCTATCTCTTTTCTCTGGCCTATTCCTGAAAACTCTAAAAGACTGATACAGCAATATAAAAGAGAATAACCCTAGAAGAGTAAAAACCTTTGAAAGCTTCTAAATAAAGAAACAAACCTTTTGAGCTGAAAACAAGAACATGTATAAATTTTTCTTTTCTCATATACATGGCAGCTTGAAAGCTTTTATTTGGAAAAAAAGAGCAGTGTTTGAAAGCTACAAAAATCAATGTTGTACCCTAAGGATCAGTAACATTATTCCATAGATACAACACTTGAATCTAATAACGTTTCATTGGCTAAGGGCCTTGTCAGTTGATAGCAGGAAAATTTGGTGTTCAATGGCAGAACTTTGGATGGGAATATAAAAATAAATCACTAAGAAATCATAAACATACAGAATCATTAAATCAGAATACACTGAAATTTATTTTCTGGTTGGTGAATTCTTAGGTTAATATAGTTAAAATGCCAACATTACATACTTTTGTTTAATTTTAATTGTTATTACTACATATTTTATTTGTGTTCTGTGTTTATTTGTATCCATTTATCTTTTATATTCCATCTACAGCATGAATAGTTTATACTTCTTAAGCCGCTTTTTCACTTTGCTACTTTATTTTGGCTAAAAATTATTTGTTTAATATTGCTGTAATTTCCTTTAATCCTTCTAATATCTTGCCATGTAAATTTTATATGCTCATTTTCTACAACTTATATACATGTTTAGAAGACTTTACTTGGCTGATTTAAATTCCAGGAACAAGCTACATCTCCTAAATGATCAAGTTTTATTTTCTATTTTATATTATACATGATTGTAAATATAGGGCATAATTGTTTTATGATTGGCCTAAAACCATACTAACTTTTAATTAAAACATTTCAAAAGCAGTTGGAAACATTTTAATAGAAAAATGGTTCCTTAAACTATACATTTCCACAGAACTAAAAATTGCATTATTCCAGTTTTTGTATTATTTATGACTCTAGCTACAAAAACAATTAGAGAATTTACTGCCTTATCTCTTTCCCTGAATTTATTTGTGGAAAAAAATAGCATTTCCCTTAATATTTAGTTTTCTTTCATATGAATTACCAATAAATAGGTGAATAAAGACCTACATAAAAATTATCATGTAATATAAACAGCATATTTTAGGTAGACTACTTATTTTAGCATTTTTCAATCTTAAGAGAATGATACAGAAGTGTGTTTTACAGTGCATATGCAATTATTTGAGGTATTGATATACTTACAGGATCCTGTTAACTATAAGGCAGAATGCAATGATTTCTAGTCATGACTAATTTCTAAAAACTTTACTAATTTGATTTAATAAACAGTGGGTGAAATACTTCTCTAAATGCTCGTTCGAAAAATCAATGATAAAAGTAGCCACTTAAATCTAAAAGGTGGTATAATTAAAAAACACACACACACACACACACACACAAGCCCTCCTTCTCTCCAAGTAAAACACCAACACAACAGTAGCACATGAACCAGTGCTTTCTGTGAGAATTTCAAAGCCAGTTGAGAGTGCACACCAAATGAAGGTGAAATCAGCCACATTGAAGCTGCTAGAAAAATTCCTGGCACTAATCATAATTCTTCCCCAAGGCATGGCATGATGTGATTGAGAGAACCCTGAGCTCTTGTCTTTTCCCTGGAAAGGAACAGAGAACTAGACTATGCATTTAACAGTCTGACTTTTGTCTGATTGGGGTGCTGGTTGAGGAGCTGGCTTCTATGTTGCCCGATTCTAAGTGCTGAAAGGAAAGTGTGCCAAGTAGAAATCTGCTGAGAACAAAGATGACAACTTCATCTAACATGTAACCATTCACCATAGTCCCTTCCCCTAGCTGAGAGTAGGACAATTTAGAGAAGACTTCAGTTTCCAGCTTCTCCCTGGGGAAGGAAAGAAAAGACTGAAAGATAATGGCTAACACTTAGATTTTAGGGGTCCACTCAAAGGACTTGATTTTTTGTCTGAATCTACGTATTGGTAAGAAAAAGCACCAGAGTTCAGGATGAAAAAAGAAAAAGCAATGATTTTTATTAGCATGCACTCACTATAGTCCATTCACCAGTTTAGTACAAAAGTGGGAGAAAACTTCCAACTGCTAATTTACTTTTGGAGAGGCATAGACTTAAAGCATATGTGCAGTGTTCCAGCTTGTTGTGTGGGCTGCCCAAGAAATTGGTTGTCTCTCCCAGTGCTGACAAAACAGAACCTGGCATACTCTAGATGCCTGGAGACCACTGAGAACAAAAGACAGCTGATTGACTACTGTTGCTTAAAAGGATCTGCAAAACAGCAGACAGATGCCAATGCAGCTGGATGGACTCTCCTTTTCTACAGGAAAGGGAAGAGTAGAGCATTCCTCCAGCAGTCCACCTTTTCAAGGAATTCCCCAGGGTATTTGCTTCTGTCTTGTCTAACTTGAGCACTTATCTCAGGCATACTCTAGAATCCTGGGAATTGCTGAGAATGAAAGAGATGTAGGCAGATTGTGGCAACTTGAGAAAACCTGAACTATTATAGACATCACTAAAGAGTACAACTGGAGAAATAAGCCAGTAAATCCCTCTAATTGAATATGTACATGCATAGTTCTAGAGAAGATGCATCCACAGAAAAGGGTTGAGAAGCATCCAGAATCTCTAGATGTGCTAGAAAATGAAAATCTTTTCTTGTATAAAGCCAGCTCATACATGTTAAGTGAGGTTTATTTGTTTGTTTGTTTCTTTGTTTCTTTGTTTTCAAAGGTACAGCTTTCAACACAAAGTCATAAGTCATATGAAGAAACAGGAAAACATGGCCCTATCAAAGAAATTTCCGGAAATCAATCCCAAAGAAAAGGTGTATAAATCAATTGAAAAAAAATACTTAAAATAGCTGTCATCAAGATGCTCAAGGACCTCATGAAAATAAATGCATGGATAAAATTAGAAATATCGACAAAGAGAACAAAATATTTTTAAAAAACAGAAATTTTGGTGTTGAAAAATATAATTAGACTGAAAAACTTACTAGAGGTGTTAAACTGGAAACTTGAACAAACAGAGTAAAAATATATGAATTTTAAAAACTGGTCATTTGGAATTATGCAGCTCAAAAGAGGAAAAGAATGAAGAAGAGTGAAGAATGTCGAAGTGATTTATGAGACATTATCAAGCAGACTAATACACACACACACACACACATACACACACACACACAATAAAATTTTCCGAAATATGCCTGTATCTTATTTTGAGCTGATGTTAAATTACTATACAAAGAACATCCATTTGAAGACATGTAGAGGAGTAATTTTATCTGTTTCTTATCTTGGAAGTTCATATTGTTTCCATTCTTTATGTCAGAGGTAATATCATGCAAAGGTAGAAATTAAAGAATCCCTTCAATTTCTAAGATTAAGTTTAATTTACACACTATATTTATATTTGTAATAAAATTACATGTGTGAAACTCATAACACTAAATTCAAAGTTAATAAATCTATAGTGCCTCACTTCATTACAAACAGTTATAGACTCTGTAAGTAGTGATTAGGATCAAAAAGCACTGTGTTCATGTGTTAAGAATATGGAAATGATTGCTGATCACAGATTTAGTTTTCATTTGCATCAAAATACACCACTAACAGTTCACTTTTGGAAGTATGTAGAATTTGTCCCCACTATTGCAAAGCCTTAATGATATTGACAAAGAATTCCATTTCCCTTGCCAGTCAGTTGAAAATTAACAGTTAATACCATTAATATCTGAACTTCTCACAAGGCTCTTTATTTTTATTTTCTAATAAATATTTAGGAAAGATACTCACTAAAAGATTACATATAAAGCTTAACAAGTACAGATTATATTTTAGTAAATTCATTTTTCATAACATTATCTAACCTAATATAATAATTATGCCTTAGGGTTACGAGTCCAAATTTATTAAACAGGCTCATCTATATTCTACTATTCACAACTTTCTTGAGTTCAAATGTCTATCGTATTCTTCCTCAGTCTTCATTTTTTTACACTGATATAGTGTATTCCATACTTTCCCAACATTGATAAGTGTAAGTTTTAAAATATGAAATTAGAGGATATACTTCATATTAAAACAAAGTATAAGGCTGGGCATGGTGGCTTACGCCTGTAATCCTAACACTTTGGGAGGCTGAGGCAGGAGGATCACTTTATATCAGGAGTTCTAGAGCAGCCTGGCAACATAGTGATACCTTGTCTCTTTAAAATAATAATAATAATAATAATTTTAAAAAATAAAAGCAAATATAAGATACCCTTCTATTGTTTTCCATTCTTCTCTTAATTGTGGTTTTGTATTTCAGGGTCTTCACAAAAACTAGACACTACTTTAGAAATATGTTCTCACGGAATGATAAAAACACGAAATCGGACACATGTTATCTTCACCTGAATATTAATTTTTATCCCAGTATTTACTTGATAGCCTTTTTTTCACTTTATTGTTATAAACTGTAATAATATACTCATCATTTTTCAGTATAATGTTCTACTAATCTTAGTAACTACTGAATATCTAAAATGTGTAATTTGAAACATTAAACCCTATTGTATATTTAGCTTCTTTTCAGTTCAAAATGCCTATGGTTTAGAGATGGAAAGATGATTAATTAATTTTTTATTTGTTTGGAGACAGACCACCATTGATAAAGCAAACAGACCAATCACTTCAAACAGAGAGGGCACTCAAAGCAAAGTGGTGTACTTCTTCAACTGATACTCCATGACCTTTCAAGATGAAAGGATAATAGTCATCCACCCAGAGAAGAAGGAGAAAAGTTCTATTTGCTATTTACAGGGTTTAGAGGTCACTTGGTTATACAGAAAACAGGATACAATAGAAACTGAAGAAAACACTAGAGAGAGGAATCATGGCTGCATATTTTTCTAAGCTTCCTATTCACTACTAGTTTTCATCTTTTAATAAGCCCCTCTGTTCCCCGAACTAAGAACACATTTTGTTTATTGTGTGGCTAGGACCCCCCCGCTCTCCTTATGTTCAGCTGTCTATCTGTGCCCTCTTTAGAGTATAAGTAATTGGCCTAAATCAAGAGCCAAATGGCATGTCTAACTCATTCAGCGTTCTGATGATCATATGACAGAGCTTAAAGAATTTGAGGGAGGTCCCACACTACAAAGCAGCATATTATTTTCAGTGAAGTCTTGTGGCTGTGTGCACCTCTGTTGCAAGGACAATTAGTGTCTTTGTTTCTCCTGTGATCCTAAGAGTCAGTTTGACTGTCCTTTTGAAAAAATTTCAAAGAAGTTCCCATAGCTTTTCCAAAGCATCTTAGACTATGTAGAGACTATATAGAGACCACACCATATTTAACCCTCTGGAATATATGTGTATGAAAAATGAGAGATTTTTCTACTCCACTAGTTAACATTTGTTATATTTTCAGATGGAATATAATTATGATGAAAAAGTTCTTATTTAAGAGATGCAGATTAGCTTAAATATAGTAAATGTAAGTTCTCTTTTAGACCTATTCAAAATGCAAATTTGAGAATCACAAGTCCAAAGTCTAGGATCGATATTTCATCTCCTCTTTACTATGCCCATCATACTTTTTTCTGTTTACCCTATTTAAACAATTTATGAATTTCATTCAAAGACTTTTTGAAACTCTACAAAACATACTTTTATTTTCAAAGTTGGTGAAACCATATGTAAGATATAATACTATGAAAATGCAATGGTACATGGGTTGTGGCATATACAAAGTTATCGTCTTTATTTTAAAAAGGTAAAATATAATGTACCGTATTTAGTGAATATCAGTTATTACCAATGACTGCTAACTTATTTTATAAATGAGGTTTGACAACTTGTTCAGTCATGATTAAAAGGTCTAGAATATAATACCTGTGATTCTGAGTTCACTATTCTCTCCCATACTACTCTTTCTGTTGATCTTAAGAGTACTGGTACTAACAGAGTAGAAAACCCTATATTTTTATAAGTTTTATGAAATGGCTACAAATTTCTACCACAAAGTTGCATAAGCATGGGAAAAAATACTTTTAATTTGCACAAAATTTTGAAGGAGCAAAGACAGCAAAAGAAAGCTTCAGAGTCTCCAAGCCATTCGTTACACAATCTCTTCAAACCAAACTCCTCAGCATATGCTTGACAGTAGCATTGTAAATTCATTATGCTATTTTTTAAATTATGTCTTTAATTTTGAAACACAATACTTCCTGAGAGAAATCTATTTAAAATTGACTACCTTAATAAAACTAAAAAGATCTAATAATTAAAATAAGAGATACAAACATTTATTTTATACATTAGGGATCTGCAAACCATGACATGCAGGTCAAATCCACCTTGCCATATGTTTTTGCAAATAAGGCTTTATTGAAACACGGTCACACTAATTTGTTCATATGTTGCCTATGGCTACTTTTAAGTGCTAATGGCAGAGCTGAATATTTGTAAGTGACACTGTGCCCTTGCAAAGCTTAAAATATTTACCATTTGGTTCTTTATGGGAAAAGATTGCTGGCATTAACCATATAAACACAGAATAAAAAGGCCATGAAATATAGGTTAAGATTAGAAAATAATGTAAAAACTTATCTGAGTTTTAACATTCTTTGGAAAGTCTAAAACTTGTACATAAGAAAATTAATAGTAGTAACACAGTGAAAAATGAGTTTTTAGGGGCTTGTCTTGAAGTTTCACTTATATAGCAATATCATCCCCTTGGAATTAATACTATTTACTATTATTTAGATGTATGATGTTTTTCTTAAACCCATTTATATCGCATATCATTAAAAAGTTTTTTCATATCATTATATTTTTATATTTTCAATAAACATTTTATTTTCAAGTATTTTTATGTTTGCAAAATTATTGTGAAGGTAGTGCAGAGAGTTCCTGAATACCCCACACTCAGATTCCCCTATTATTACCCATCTTACATTAATATGATACATTTGTCATTAAATGTAATACATTTAATGAATTAGTGTTGATACAAAATTATTCACCAAGATTCTTACTTTATTCATATTCTCTTTTACCTAATATTCCTTCTCTGTTCCAGGATCTAATTCAGGGCGCAACATTACATTTAAAAGTCAAGTCTCCTTTTGGTATTGACTATTTCTCATATTTTTCCTTATGTTTAATGACCTTGACATAACGAGCAGCACTAGTCGGTTATTTTGTAGAGTGTTACATATTGGGGATTGTGCGATGCTTTTATTACGATTAGTCCATGAGAAAATGTTTCATGGAGGAAGACCATAGAGGGAAAAGTGCCACCGTCATCACATAGGTTATGTGTGATTTGATAGTATGTCAATTAATAGTGTGCATACTATCTAATATCAAATGACATTACTGTTGATATTAACTTAGATTCTCTGGTTTGAGATAGTGTTTGTCAGGTTTCTTTGCTATAAAATTACTCTTATGTCATCTCCTTTGCCATGCTCAATTCATAGTAAGAAGTCACTATGCAATGCCCACACTTAAGGAGTAGGAAATTATGCTCTGCCTCTCTGATAGTGGAGTATCCATGTCAATTACTTGGCATTCTTCTTCATGGACTACTTGACTACTATTCTCCAATTGTCTCTTCATTCAATAATTTACTTACATGAGTACACCTGATGGACATTTATATTATACTTTGGGTTATAATTTAATGCTACTCTATTGACACACTCAGGCTTATTTGACATATTTTTATCTTTGTATGTGTGCATTTTTGTCTACGTGTGGTAAGTACTTTCCAACTTTCTGATACTACAGGTTTATCTTGTGTATTTTCTGTGTCCTAGCCTCAAGCATTTCTCCATGTGACTGTGGTTCCTCTTATTGGAGAATGGTATTAGAAACCAACATGTGGTTGCTAGGTATCCTTGTTCCAACTGGAATATCATTGTTTCTAGGCCCTCTAAATTGACAAAGCAGGTGTATTGTTGTACAGTAACATGTATATTGTTGTACAGTAACCTGTGCAGTTATAAGTAGTACTATAGATAACTATTATCTTTATTTATTTATTTATTTTTTTTTTGAGAGGGAGTTTCGCTCTTGTTACCCAGGCTGGAGTGCAATGGCGCGATCTCGGCTCACTGCAACCTCCGCCTCCTGGGTTCAGGCAATTCTCCTGCCTCAGCCTCCCGAGTAGCCGGGACTACAGGCACG
>CAUYOR010180283.1:0-15260 GCA_963573925.1 Callimico goeldii | reverse complement strand
TTACCCAGGCTGGAGTGCAATGGTGCAATCTCAGCTCACTGCAACCTCCACCTCCTAGGTTTAGGCAATTCTCCTGCCTCAGCCTCCTGAGTAGCTGGGATTACAGGCACGTGCCACCATGCCCAGCTAATTTTTTTGTATTTTTAGTAGAGATGGGGTTTCACCATGTTGACCAGGATGGTCTCGATCACTTGACCTTGTGATCCACCCACCTTGGCCTCCCAAAGTGCTGGGATTACAGACTTGGGGCAGTGTACAGTAGCAACGGAGGTACCGATCCTGGAGGAGCAGGGCTATGTCCATAGACAGCGTGCCCAGAGTAGCAACTCAAAGGCAGTTCTGCAGTCATACTGACAGCCACTTTTAATTATATTAAAGTTAAAGAGCAGATTATGTAGAAATTTCTGGAAAAGGGATTGTAACTTCTGGGTTGCCAAATCATTGCCATGAAAAGGGGCAGTAACTTCTGGATGTTGCCATAGCAATGGTAAACTGACACGGCAAACTGGTGTGTGTTTTATGGAAAGGTGCTTCCACCTTGTTCCTGTTTTAGTTAGTCCTCAATTTGGACTCAAATCAAATTGAGTTTGGTAGGTTAAACTGGGGTATTAGAATTCAAATTATCAAGCTTGAAGGAGGTTTAGTATATATTTGCTTTAAGACCCTCAGATGAAAAAAGTAACCTGGAGTGATCAAGTGACTTGCCTAAAAATACACAATCCATAAATAGCAAACTTGCTCAACTTTCTAGACCACCAGTCCTGTTATTATGAAAACTATTGTAAAAACTAAAAAGTTCCTCTTCAAAGTTTCCCGTTTTTTTAAAGAACAAATAATAAGGGTTAGAAATAATAGTTTCTTTTAAAAACAAACTTCCTTCAAGTTTCCTTGCTTTTTACTAATAACTCTTTGTTAAGCCCTATGTAGCTGCTAAATACAGTAAGGGAATAAGTATATTCTATGTCCTTGTACTTTAACCAAGTTTTTTGTTCTGGCCTATAGCCTGCTCAGACATGTCTGAACATGCCCAGACATTTCCCATCTTACAGCCTACACTTCTTCCTTATTTGGAAATATTATTCTGCTAGTTTTCCATAAACAACCCACTTCCATTCTTTGTTCTCCATTGCATGTTTACCTATTTAAGAAAGTTGTATGGTTTAGCCAATCAGGATCAGTTTAGATTGTGCAGTCCAGCTCCAGCCAATGGAGAGAGGACACAGCAATAAGGACCCAATCCATCAGGGATGAAAACTTCTACTTTTCTTTGTTTGGTGTGCTCTCATGGCAATCAGACTTCTGAGAAGCACCCTTTCTGTAGAAAGTAAAATCACCTTGCTGAGAAAAGTTCTTTCAGTGCTGTTTCTTCTTTTCTGAACCAAGGATCAAGCATTTGTTTGCAACACTATCCATTTCTCTTAACTCCTAATTTGAGCTCAGTGTAAGTGAGAAAATATGATATAACAAATAGATAGCTGCACCAATTCAGACAGACACATAACAGTGCTCAGCATTTTTTCTTTTTTCATTGCCTGATTTTTACCTAGTTTGTTATTGTCTCTGTTAATTTTTCTTTTATGTTGTGACATCCTTTGTTTTTCCATCTGGCTGTCTTCCTGGATGTCCCTTCCATTTATTTAAAAACGTCTGCCTATAACCCCAGCACTTTGGAGGGCTGAGACAGACAGATAATGTGGTCAGGAGATTGAGACCATCCTGGCCAACATGGCAAAACTCCCTCTCTACTAAAATACAAAAAAGTTAGCCAGGCATGGTGGTGCACACCTGTAGTCCCAGCTACTTAGGAGGCTGAGGCAGAAGAATCACCTGAACCCACGTGGTGGAGGTTGCAGTGAGCCGAGATGGTGCCACTGCACTCCAGCTGGGTGACATAGCAAGACATTGTCTCAAAAAAAAAAACTTCTTCATGTTGTATACTAATTTTGGATGAAAGAACTATCTCAGTCAAAAAGACAAGCCATAGCAATTACTTTCAATATTCAATAGTATTAAATTTAGTTGATCCTACCACATTAAATTTTTGCTAAGGGTCAGGTATGGTGCAAAGTGTATTATATGTATTTTCTTATTTGATCCCCTAACTCCATGCTGACATGTAAGGAATTTGAAGTTCATACAACTAAAAATTACATGATCTTGGGCTAGTTACTTAATTAGGAAGTCAGAAATGAAACCCAAATCTTAATGCACCAGTAAGTATACTCTGTGGTGACACAAATAGTACTTTAGGATTTCTCATGGAAAAAGTATGCTACAAGCTTCCTCTTTTGCAGGGCTTTGCATGTTATGAATTCATAAATGGATAAGGAAAACAATGATGGTAAATTGGTTATCACCACTCTCTTTGACCATTTCCATCTTATTAAAATTTTAAACATATTAATTGCTAATTAGACAAATCTAGATGATAATCACAGTGATTTAATTTACCCAATATCATTTATTTGAGGGAGAGATTTGTCACTTGGAAATTATAATTAACTCATCAGAACAGTTCTGTGCTTCTAAAAAAAAAGTACTCAGGAGTTATACTAAAAAAAGCAGTTGAGATTCTATGGTTACTAAATATACTGATGCAAGGCAAAATGGCCTTCTTGTAGGTATCCTGCTTGTAGTTCTAAAGCAGGAATTCTTCATAAAAAAAACAATGCTAGAAAGATCTTTGGATATTTTAATATCTTAATGTAAGTTGGAAGATCTGTAGGTGTTGGGTTTTCTAATGCATAATTATAATTACAAATTAATTTTTAAAATGTTGGTGTGTGTTTTTGTTGTATTTACAGAAGAGATATACTACTTCTATGGCAAGGTTTTCATTTTAATTTTATCATTTCATCTCCCTGTTTCCATAGCATACAAATACCACAGACAGTCACAGAGTAATGAATTTCATTACAAACATCATAGAGCAAAGAAATGTTAGATTTTTAAATTTCAGTGTTCATGGAGAACATGTGTCAAAGATGTCAATATTAAATGTGAATATTAGCAAGAGTACCACATCTATTAGGAAATATATATGTAATCAGTTTCCATTAGCCTTTATAAGATCATGGAAGGAAGTTTAAAGTTTCCCTCTGAAGGTTCAATAATTGAGTCATCCTGCTAGAGTAACCTGACAATAAATAGATTAACAGAAAAAAAGGCATACAAATTTATTAACATACATAAGCACAGTAAAAACACAAAATGTGAGACTTGAGGAAGACCCACATGACTAAAGTTTTTCCTTTATAGAGAAAGAAATACATGCTTGGAGCATGGTAAAGAGTCATGGGAGAGGGAAAGTATTGGGGTCCAACAGGCAGACCCCCAACCCTGTTGAATGAGTTTATTCAACAACGGATGAATAAACTCACTCAAATGCAGATTACAGTAAAACAGCAGGCTAGAGGTGTCCATGGCCACTCACAGACACTCCTGAGAGAGCAGCTACAGCCCCAACTCACTGTCCTTCTTGGCCTTTATTCAGCACACATTAAATGACAAAGTCTTTGAGTCAACACCACTAGAGGTTAAAGATTAAAGGCCAGGTTCCAAGACCTAAAGCAAACACCATTTGTGGGTAATAAACTTCTGCAGACTCCCTCAGTAGGAGGCAGTTAAGCATGGATGAGTAAAGATTGGTCTTAGGACAACAAGCCAATTAGACAAACTCCTTTGCATTCCCCTGTTAACTGCCTTATGCTTCTAGCCTCCAGATAAAAGAACTAGCCACCTTCAGCCCTTGTTCTCATTTGAAGCTATGCAAACTGCTCAGCCTTCAAAGGGGGTCTTGTGACTATTTTCTATAACTATCTCTAATAGTTTTCCTTTAATATTTTTGCCACTATCCTGACTGAACTACCACAGGGAGGAAAGGAATAGTGAGCAAATGCTCACAGGTAATGGGCCTCTAAAAGAATAGATGGTAGCCTATGAAAGTGTCTCTGTCAGATGTTTAAAAGCATTAGATTTTTATTCTCCTTTCTCTGTGAGTTAATCTTTCCTAGATCTGAATAAGATAGATAAAAGGGCCTCTAAACCTGTTTGCATTCCTTTGGCTTCGCTAATATAGATTTCCTCTACAGATGTGAATCTCCCCAACAAAGGACAGCTTTTCAGAACTATTCCAGTATCTGTAGCCCTCTGAATAGCCATCTCAAAATATGCTAAAGAAGTATATTTTCATGTAGTATATTTTGGTTTCCCTCAGTCACCTAAATAGTACTAAGCAAATTGCCTCGGCTTATAATAGATCTAAATCTAGATATGTAAAAAAACTCAAATATTTTATTGGCTTGATTTTCTTGATTCTTGCAAACTATTTTTAACAGAACAATATTTTTAATTAAAAAACAAAATCATCTTTAAAGATAAAAATTTAAAAATATAAAAATGAATAAGAAATATGTGTGTTTTTAATATCTAGGTACAGGGCATATAATAGATTATTTTGTACTGTTCTCTGATCTCTTTCTATTCCAAGTTAAAACAGTATTAGTCCATACCTTTTTATCATTATAGGACTCCTCCAGAAACACTGTAGTTCCCAAGCAGTGATATTTAAAGACACTCTCTAAATAGTGGCTTTTCATTATAAATTTTGCATGTAAACACTTTGCATGTTCTGATTTAATGAGGCCATTCAATGCTTTCTTAATACCACTGAAGTTTTCTCCCTCAGGACTCATTTGATTGCTCAGAAATATCTTTGATTCATTTGCATTTACTAATTCAGGAAACCATGAGGACATTTTCTAAGCCCTTCCTAAATTCTTGATAATAAACTCTCAGGATATAGCAATAAACAAGAAAAATGTGGTTCTTGCCTTCACCAAGCTTGTAATCCACTGACTAAAACAGATTTTTGAGAAAATAATTAAAAGAACAATGAACTTAACTAAAAGTTTAAGACATAATGCAAATATAGATATTTCAAATAATATAAAACGAAGTAAAGGGGGCAGTGCCAAGATGGCCAAGAGGAGGCAACACTAGACTGCAGCTCCCAGCAAATGAGATGCAGAGGGCTAGAGGACTTCATCGTTCCAAGTGAGGTGCTGGGTTCATTTTGGAGGGATTGGGAGGACTCTGAAAGTAGCCCAGGGAGGGAGCCAAAGCAGGATGAGAGCCACCCAGGGAGAATGAACCAAGATGGTGTGAACCAAGATAGGGTGGGGCATATCCCCACTTGGAACATGCAGCTGGCTTGGAGTGTCAGGGGACTTCACCCCCTCAGTGCTTGTATTCAGATCCTGTGCTTACCTCATCCCTCCTCCAACCCACAGTCCATGAGAGCCCTGCCAGACTGAGGGGCACCATGGGTTGTTGATACAAATTTGAGCAACAAGTTATTGGCTGAGCCTAGGTGGAGATTTGGACTAGCAGCAGTGGGACAGAACCCATCCCACAGAAAGAGGCAGAGTTGAAAGCAGGGAAACAAGTCATAAGGCCTGGCAAGCCCCACTCCCCATAAAACTCAAACTGAAGCCCTCGCATCAGAAAGCTTGATAGCAAATACACCAGTTTGACCCCAACCAGGAAGATCGAACTCAGGGAAGGAGAGCCGCCATTGGGAAAGCGGGGCTAATGTCACCTGCAAACAAACCCCAGGGGAAGACCACCCACCCAGCAACCTGATGGAATCTGAGGCAGCTCAGCAGTGCCTCTACAGGCCAAAAAAGATATAGTTCCAACTGCAACAGAAAGGACTTCCACTCAGAGATTTCTCCCGAAATCACCAACTTCAAAGATCAAAGGGGGATAAAGCCATGAAAATGGGGAAAAAAACAGTGCAAAAAGGATGAAACCTTCAAAGACCAGAACACCTTTTCCCCTCCCAGGTTCACAACTCCTCACCATTAAGGGAACAAAATAAGACTGAAAGTGACTGTGACAAATTGACAGAAGCAGACTTCAAAAGGTGGATGATAACAAACTTCTCTGAGTTAAAAGACCATGTTCTAACCCAATGCAAAGAGACTAAGAACCTTGAAAAAAGGTTAGATGAAATGCTAACTAGAATAACCAGCTTAGAGAAGAACACAAGTGACTTGATGCAGCTGAAAAACACAGCACAAGAACTTTGTGAGGCATGCACAAGTTTCAACAGCTGAATTTGACCAAGCAGAAGAAAGGGTATCAGAGATAGAATATCAAATCAATGAAATAAAATGAGAAGGTAAGATTAGAGAAAAAAGGGTGAAAAAAATTGAAAAAAGCCTCCAAGAACTGTGGGATTATGTGAAAAGACCTAATCTACACTTGATTGGTGTAGATGAATGTGACTGGGAAAATGAATCCAAGTTGGAAAACACTCTTCAGGATATTATCCAAGAGAATTTCCCAAACCTAAGAAGCAGGCCAACATTCAAATCCAGGAAATACAGAGAACACCACAAAGATATTTGTCAAGAAGAGCAACCCCAAGGCACATAATCATCAGATTCACCAGGGTTGAAATAAAGGAAGAAATCCTAAGGGCAGCCAGAAAGATTGAATCACCCACAAAGGAAAGACCATCAGACTCACAGTGGATCTCCTGGCAGAAACTCAACAAGCTAGAAGGGAGTGGGAGCCAATATTCAACATACTTAAAGAAAGGAACTTACAACCCAGAATTTCATATCCAGCCAAACTAAGCTTCATAAGTGAAGGAGAAATAAAATCCTTTACAGACAAGCAATTGCTGAGATTTCATTGCTCCAAGACCTGCCTTACAAGAACTCCTGAAGGGAGTACTAAACATGGAAAGGAACAACCAGTACTAGCCACTGCAAAAATGTACCAAATGGTAAAGAACAATGAAGCAAAGAAAAAACTGCATCAACTAATGGGTGAAACAACCAGCCAGCAACAAAATGGCAGGTTCAAATTCAAACATAACAAGATTAACGTTGAATGTAAATGACCTAAATGCCCCAATCAAAAGACACAGACTGGCAAATTGGATAAAAAGTCAAGACCCAACAGTGTGCTGTATTTAGGAGACCCATCTCCCATGCAAAGATTCACATAGACTCAAAGTAGAGGGATGGAAGAAGATCTACCAAGCAAATGGAGAGGAAAAAAAAAGGAGGGGTACAAATCCTAGTCTCTGATAAAACAAAGATCAAAAGAGACAAAGAAGGGCATTATATAATGATAATCAATGCAACAAGAAGAACTAACTATCTGAAATATATATGCTCCCAATGTATACATAAAACAAGTTCTTAATGATCTACAAAGAGACTTAGACTCCTGCATCATAATAATGGGAAATTTTAAGACTCCACTAATAATATTGGGCAGATCAATAGACAGAAAGTCAACAAGGATATCCAGGACTTGAATGTAGATTTGGACCAAGCAGACCTAATAGACATTTACAGAAAACTCCACCCCAAATCTACAGAATATACATTTTTCTCAGCACCACATCACACTTACTCCAAAATTGACCACATAATTGGAAGTAAATCACTCCTTAGCAAATGCAAAAGAAACAGAAACCATAACAATCTCTCAGACAACAGCACAATTAAATTAGAACTCAGGATTAAGAAAAGCACTCAAAACTGCACAATCACATGGAAACTGAACAACTTGCTCCTGAATGTTGACTGGATAAACAATGAAATGAAGGCAGAAATAAAGATGTTCTTCAAAACCAGTGAGAACGAGGACACAAAGTACCAGAATCTATGGGACACATTTAAAGCAGTATTTAGAGGGAAATTTATAGCAATAAATGCGCACGTGAGAAACAAGGAAAGATCTAAAATTGAAACCCTATTGTCAAAATTGAAAGAGCTAGAGGAGCAAGATCAAAAAAACTCAAAAGCAAGCAGAAGACAGGAAATAACTAAAATCAGAGCAGAACTGAAGGAGATAGACACACAAAAAAAAACCCCTCCAAAAAAATCAATAAATTTAGGAGCTGTTTTTCTGTTTTGTTTTTTTTGAAAGATCAACAAAATAGACCGCTAGCAAATAAAAAAGAAAAGAGAGAAGAATCTAATAGATGCAATAAAAATGATAAAGGGGAGATCACCACTGATTCCTCAGAAATACAAACTACCATCAGAGATTACTATGAACAATTCTATGTACATAAACTAGTAAATCTGGGAGAAATAGATAAATTCCTGGAAATTTGCACACTCCAAAGACTAAGCCAGGAAGAAGTTGAAACCCTGAATAGACCAATAATAAGGGCAGAAGTTGAGGCAGCAATTAAGAGCCTACCAACCAAAAAAAGTGATTGGTCCAGACAGATTCACAGCCAAATTCTACCATATGCACAAAGAGGACTGGTACCATTCTTTCTGAAACTATTCCAAACAATACAAAAAGAGGGAATCCTCCCTAACTCTATGAGACCAATATCCTCCTGATACCATAACCTGACAGAGACACAACTAAAAAAGAAAACTACAGGCCAAGATCCGTGATGAACATTGATGCAAAAATCTTCAATAAAATACTGGCAAACTGAATCCAACAGCATATCAGAAAGCTTATCCACCATGATCAAGTAGGCTCCATCCTGGGGATGCAAGGCTGGTTCAACATATGCAAATCTATAAACATAATTCACCATATTAACAGAACCAAAGACAAAAGCCACGTGCAGTCTCCTTCTCTCTGTACTCTGCTTTATATGTATTCCAGCTGTCTGAGCCTTACTGAGCTCCTATCTCTGTCACTTCAACTCAGAAAGGCTGCTGTGATTTTATTATGTCTTCCTTCCTGTCAGCAAGGTCCACAAAGTGCTCCCAGGAAGAAAGCTAGAGTGACTGTAGAATTCATCCTATACTCCCTTTTCTCAAATATCACATTCCTGTGCTTCCTACTTTTCCACTTTCTAAAAGTAGTTGTTTTGTTTTATACGGTTTGTCCCATTTTGTGTGTGTGTGTGTGTGTGTGTGTGTGTGTGTGTGTGTGCGCGCGTGTGTGTGTCAAGAAGGAAAGTTTGGTCTCAGTGACGCTATCACAGCTAGAAGTCCCCCAGCTTTCTTATACTATTTCCCCAAGGCTAAATTTAGCTCCAAAAGACACTTTCCTAAGCATTGTGTTATGACAAGGCCACTCACAACATAACAAGTCTTATTGATCCACAAGTAACTTCAATGGTCTCATCTCCCAAAAGAGCACACAGAAGAAAACTGTAATTGCCTATCAAATTATTTATTTTCACTGCAGAAATGAGTAATGGGATATGACATTTTATCTCATAAAAATACTTGTCAAAATAGTTTATGGCTTCTCCATCTGTGACTTCTTTGATAAAGAAAAATAAAAACTAGTTGTGCTATCTAAGATCCAACAAATTACCTTTTACACACACATACTCACACAGGAAAAAAAATCTCAAAAGTTTCTGAGCAAGAAAATGATAAAGTATCGATTTATGGTACTCATTAGGGTAAATAGCTTTCTGCAGTTGGTAAGCATGGTCTTATTGTTAATTAGTATTCTTATTATCATGAATAATAAAGAAACTGAACCCCATCCACTGAGACCCCAAGATATTGTACACAGATACTTTGTGGTAAAAATTAAAGATCATCTTAATCTGCCTCTTCATCCCAAGCTGTATCTACCACAAGCAACTTGTGCATCACGTGTATAAAAGTCTGCTTGGAACTTGTTTATCTGAGGGTGGTAGTCTTCATTCAGTAGACTTGTGATTTATTTTCAAGTCAATTTCACATTTGAAATATTATTGAATCCTAGTGAAATAACATAGTAACAGGAAGTTAGTCTTCAGTAGAAATAACATAATAACAAGAAGTTAGTCTTTGGCATCAGAAAACTTGGTGCTAAATCTTAGCTTCACAACTTCTGGCCCAATGTCACACAGGTAGAAATTTTCTGAGCTTCAGGTTTCTTCACTGGTTAAGCATTAATAATAATAATAATAATAGTGCCTAACTCATACAGTTTTTGGTTTTGGTACTATTAATGAGTTACCAACAAACATAGTAGTTATTTGTAAAAAGATCATGTGTAAAAAGCTTGCTAATACCCAGTATTCACTGAAAGGCTAATATTTGATAGCTACATTCTTGCTTTTGAATTACAAATATTTTATTTTATTTTTTATTATACTTTAAGTTCTGGGGTATGTGTGCAGATCGTGCAGGATTGAGACACCATTTCACGCCGTTAGAATGGTAATCATTAAAATATCTGGAGACAACACATGCTGGAGAGGATGTGGAGAAATAGGAACACTTTTACACTGTTGGTGAGAGCGTAAGTTAGTTCAACCACTGAGGAAGACAGTGTGGTGATTCCTCAAGGACCTAGAAATAGAAATTCCATTTGACCCAGCAATCCCATTACTGGGTATATACCCAAAAGATTATAAATCATTCTATTATAAAGACACATACACATATATGTTCGCTGTGGCACTGTTTACAATAGCGAAGACTTGGAACCAACCCAAATGCCCATCAAGGATAGACTGGACAAAGAAAATGTGGCACATATACACCATGGAATACTATGCAGCCATAACAAGGATGAGTTCATGTCTTTTGCAGGGACATTGATGAAGCTGGAAACTATCATTCTCAGCAAACTGACACAAGAACAAAAAAACAAACAATGCATGTTCTCACTCATAAGTGGGTGTTTAACAATGAGAACACATGGCCACAGGGAGGGGAACATCACACACTGGGGTCTGTTGGGAGGTTGTGGGCTAGGGGAGGGATAGCAGGGGTTGGGGAGATCAAGGAAGGATAGCATCAGGAGAAACACCTAATGTAGGTGAAGCGGGGATGGAGGCAGCAAACCACCATGGCGTGTGTATACCTATGTAACAAATATTTTAAATGTAATTTTACAAAATCAATTTTTCAAATTGTAGCATTTTAAATGTAAACTAAGAAGCAAGTGTAACGAATCAGGGCAGTGTTCCATAAGGTGGTCCAACCGCTAGTGTCACTTTGGTGTAACTCAGCATTCTATAGTAGAGCCACCATCTTCTGCATGCCCTGGAGTGGACTTGTTTCATAGTTGCACCACGACAATGATATTTACTTACTGTTGTGTTGGGTGATTGAAAGTACTGGAACCTGACAGGTTTGTCCTTGAATTAATGTACAGCCTCCAAAGAACGTTGTTTCAAAGGGCACTAGTCACCATCACTTTCCTGCCCCTTCTCCACCCCAAATCAATTCCTGTGAACCAGGCTAATTACTGATTAGTCTCTCTTCTGATTGACACACACACACACACACACACACACACACACCATGCATCACACACATATTCTCTCTCTCTCTCTCTCTCTCTCTCTCTCTCTCTCTCTCTCTCTCATCTCTGTCTCTCTGTTAACCTGTTCATAAAGGCCACAGTCCAGCCTTACTGATCTGGAGATATCTGCCTTTTCAGATGACTGGACTAGTTGTCGCATGTTCAGGGAGAAATAGCATGTTCTATTTCATACTATGATTGAATGGCACAAGAGTAAACTGTTGTATTCACACAGCAGAGCTATTTCTGTGCAATTTGAAGTGATTCACTTGATTCAGAAGTGTAAGGCAATTATAACTCCTTATTACAATCGGGAGAGATGTGAGGAATCCCAATAATGATTTGGTTTTGGGAGAAAAATAATATTGCATTGATTGTTACAAGTTCAGAAATAAAATGGTGGCACTTTCACACCAGGTAGTATATTTACAACTTATGAAGATTGACTTCTATACTGACATTCAGCACTCAAGCTGTCATTCACTCACCACTGAATTGTAGCATGTGAGAGACTGAGAGTTGAGCAGAAATTCAAGTTCAGAGTGGGTCATGCTTGATGCTCACACACATTCTTTGCCCCTTAGGCTGCTTTCAATGCTGCTTGAGCAACAATAACTAGAAAACACATTTCTTATTCTGTAACTGCTGGAGATTAGATTCTCAAATTGTGATCAAAATACCATACAGATGCCTTTCATAGAGTCATTATCAATGTATCTCTTTTATAAAAAGTGTCTCTTCATGGGCTTAATTGGTTGCCTTGAATAAATTATTTAAAATATTTCAAAACTCTTAATTCAGAACATAAGAATACTTTACAATTGGTTTATATATTTGACAGTAAAAAATGTTTTGCTCTCAAAAAATTACTAAAGCACTATTAAGCATCATGCATTTCTTTGCCTTCCATCATCTTTATATAGAACATTTTAAGTGCCTTTATAAGGTCTATAATAATTTATCTATGCCAAGAAAGTGAATGTTAAGTGTTCTCACCACAAAAATAACTGTGAGGTAATGCATACCTTTAGCTAGATTTAGTCATTCCACAGTATGTATATATACTTGAAAACATGTTGTATGAAAGAAATACATGCAATTTAATGAATTTATAAATAAGTATGTAAAATAATGTATTATTTTTGCTTGACATAGTAACATTTATTCCAGCATTTTGTCTGGAACATAGAAGTCACTCATTAAATATTTGCCGAGTGAATGAATAAATCAGCTTTGAAAAATTATCAAAGTTATTGCCTCTACCATCCCCTCTTTCCTCCTCAACTTCTCCCTTTCGTTCTCTAATAGAGTTTGTGGATTAGGGGGAGGTGAAGGGGAGTTTGAGCAGAAAAAGGAAAAATGAAAACTATCATACCATTTTCAATGCTTACTTGCAAAATAACACTATTGTTTATATTTTAAAATGTTAGCTGGTACAGAGGTTAATCATGGCATCAGGCAATGAACTATATTCCAAATATAGAACAAACTCAGATGGATAAATCAATACATTTGACCAGAAATATCCATTGTAACTTGAAGCAACAGAGGAAGAATCAGCCTGTTTAATCATCCAGCCAATAAAGGGGGAAGCAATGCCTTTGTATAAATAGAACATAACTTGAATACACACACACACACACACACACACACACACATGCACACGCACACGCACATCAGTTTAATGATATGTTTAGGTAAAAATGAATCTACTCATTTTACTTGAAACCACATAAACTCATTTGTGAATTCAGAAAAGAGTAAAAACTCTGTTAATACATTGTCTTTAGTTGGGAATAAATGAGGTTAATGTAAGGTAAATCACTTTGGCTCCTAAAGTCAGACAACCTGTGTTCCAATAGTGTCTTCATTATTCACTCACGATGTGATGTTGCTCAGCCACCCTTGAAGAGTTGCTCTGAAAACTGAAGTTACTACGTAACAACACTACACTCAGTCTTGTCCATACTGTAGAAACTCTGTGATTGAAAACTTTTCTTCCAAGAAATTTAATTTTATTATAGATTAATGTGTGTGTGTGTGTGTGTGTGTGTGTGTGAGAGAGAGAGAGAGAGAGAGAGAGAGAGAACATGCCATAGTTTGTAGTTCTTTTTCTCAAAGATTTTTTCAAAATATATAGGTCATAATTATATTATCTTTACTAGATGAAATCTAATTGAGACATTCAGTCCTCATCTATCTCTGAAAGAAAATGTTTTCTGGTGATTTCACTTGATATTGTATCTGGGTAAGATGGGAAGCAGGATAGGAAAAAGAAAGATGAAGATAAGTTAGCTGGGTCTGGTGATGCATACATGTAGTCCTAGCTACTTGGGAGGCTGAGGTGGGTCGATCACTTGAGCCCAGGAATTTGAGGCTGCAGTGAGTTATAACAGCACCACTGTGCTTTAGCCTGGGCAGCAGAGCAATACCCTGTCTTGAAAATAAAATGAAATAAAATTAAAACTTCCATTCACTGGATGTTTTGATGGTGAGTGCAATTTTTATGCATGCACATGAGAGCCTACTGACAAATGTGGCCTTTGCAATATTTGTTTTGAAACTAAACACTGCAATACATGAAAATCCTGAAAAATTCATTTTTTTGAAAACACAAGCATTTAAAACAAACATGTCTCTTGCTTCAGTGAATACTCAATAGCCTAAATATTATAATTGCTTTTAACTGCCAAGGAAGTTGAAGAAATAAAAGATAAAATTATACTGACTGCTTCCCTCACGAAAAATCATTCTTGTAGTAATTCAGTAAACAAAGGAGCTTATATAATACTGTTCATCTGTGAAAAATACTTTATCATGAAGATGTCTCTGTGATAAGAATTAAGACCAATCATTTGGTTTTAAGAAATTTTATCTAAAATCAAATGGAAAAATGTATTATTGAATTATTTAAAAAGGCAACATTTGTTAAAAATAGAAAAATAGATAATATTACCGTGATTAATTTAGGCAGAAATGTGTTTTATGTTTAGGAAAGAAGAGAATTACCTGGCTTGAATAAAAAATAAATATGTCTATCTAGATCTATATTTCTATCTACATCTCTCTGTATATGTCTATCTATATATCACATGTGGCCCATAGTATCATTTGTTTTAACTTTGAATTTAGACTTTTAAATGAAGTATTTAGGCCTCTGAAAACTTTCCTCTTAGAATTAATTTTGCATACCTCTTCTTCCCGACTCCCAGATAAAAGTAAGTTTCTAGAGCTTTCTGCCTGTTCTGTGATTTTTATTGTATCTTTCTTTAATTCTACTGGAAATTTTACAGAAAAAATTACAGTCATTGAACAACCTCTATTGTTATGAAATTTTTGTCTCCTTAACTTTAAACCTTCATAAAACAGCTGCATACATCCATTCCTAAGAGTAAAGATAAATATATTTTTCAAAATAAAGGTGACATTGGCCTGCTATTGCTTATATATTATACTTGAATACATTTCTGAAGTGTGTTTGTTGATCTGACCAGGTAAGAACGAGGCAGTTAGCTCCCAAAGCCCGTATTTTCCCAATCCACCAAAAAGACCTTAATGTAAAGCTCTGTGTCATTTACTAGTCAGGTATCTGGGACAATTTCACAGGATAGTTAAAAAATGAGTCCTCTTGTTATTTTTCCTGATAATCCTGCTAGATGTTTTCTAAATGTTTAGCACGGATCTAGCAAAGAGCAGGTGCTCAATCAATGTTAGCCATACAGTAGCAAAAGATTTTTAGAAAAGGCTTCTGGCCAGGCATGGTGGCTCACGTCCGTCACCCCAGCACTTTGGGAGGCCAAGGCGTCAAGAGCCCCTGCTCTTTGCTAGACCCATGCTAAACATTTTTTTTTTTGGCGGGGGGAGGAAGGAAGGCAGGAAGGGAGGGAAGGAGGAAGGTAGGGAGGAAGGAAGGGATGAAGGAAGGAAGGAAGGAAGGGAGAGGGGATACTAAGAGCACAGGACAAAACGATAGTTAAGATAATAATCTGTTAGCAGGAAGCTTA
>CAUYOR010180275.1:0-13212 GCA_963573925.1 Callimico goeldii | reverse complement strand
AGTAGCTGGGATTACAGGCACACGCCACCATGCCCAGCTAATTTTTTGTATTTTTAGTAGAGACGGGGTTTTACCATGTTGACCAGGATGGTCTCGATCTCTCGACCTCGTGATCCACCCGTCTCGGCCTCCCAAAGTGCTGGGATTACAGGCTTGAGCCACCGCGCCCGGCCCTTTTTGCTGTTTTCATATTTCCTCCCTATATTAGAAATCCTACCTTTCAGTGCCATCACTTTAACTTTCAACAGTATTTTAAGGAAATTACAAGAAGAAAATACAGCATACTATTTTGTATTTACTGCTTATTTACTGTTGTGATTTTCATTCCCAAAGATCCGGTTTTGAATTTATATGTTTTTAAAGAATCCTGGTAATTTTGTTTTATATTTCTTGTATGTCTGCTGTCAACAAAATTTTTTTTTTCTTTGAGATGGAGTCTTGCTCTGTCGCCCAGGTTGGAGTGCAGTGGCATGATCTTGGCTCACTGTAACCTCCATCTCCTGAATTCGAGTAATTCTCTTGTCTCAGCCTCCTGAGTAACTGGGACTGTAGGCATGTGCCACCACGCCCACCTACTTTTTTGTATTTTTGGTAGAGACAGGGTTTCACCTTGTTAGGATGGTCTTGATCTCCTGACCTTGTTATCTGCCTGCCTTGGCCTCCTAGAATGCTGGGATTACAGGCGTGAGCCACTGCGCCTGGCCCAACAAATTCTTATGTCCTGTTTCTCTGCAAAGTTATTCTTCCATTTTGCTTTTGAAGGGTATTGAATTTTCAGTTGACAGTTATTTTTTCACCACTTTAAAGATACCTTCTTGCCTATATTGCTTCTGATGACAAGTTGACCTTTATTTGTGTTGTCGTTCCCTTGTTTCTTTTTTTTTTTTTTTTTTTGAGATGGAGTTTCGCTCTTGTTACCCAGGCTGGAGTGCAATGACGCAATCTCGGCTCACTGCAACCTCCGCTTCCTTGGCTCAGGCAATTCTCCTGCCTCAGCTTCCTGAGTAGCTGGGATTACAGGTACGCACCACCGTGCCCAGCTAATTTTTTGTATTTTTAGTAGAGACGGGGTTTCACCTCGTTGACCAGGATGGTCTTGATCTCTTGACCTCGTGATCCATCCGCCTCGGCCTCCCGAAGTGCTGGGATTACAGACTTGAGCCACCGCGCCCGGCCTCCTTTGTTTCTTTTGTCTCTGGTTGCTTTCAAGATTTTATAGTTGTTGGTTTTTAGTGGTTTGATTGTGATGTGACTAGGTAGTTTTTTTTGTATTATTTTACATGGAGTTTGATTGTAAATTCTCTCTCTCCATCAAAAGTAGGATTATGATTCATTATTTCTGCAAGTATTTTTCCTTTTTTAATGCTTCATTTGCACTCTCTTCTTTTGGTACTCCATTTGTACTTATGTTAGACCTTTTGAGGTTTCTGGCTCAGCAGACTGGGTGCTCATGCCATTAATTAAGATTAAAATGCAGCATGTTCACTTGTATTCTTAAAATACAGTTTATTACATTTGACAGTTAAGAGGTCATTGGTGACCTTAGCTATAGATAGTGAAAACTGGAGTCCAGACAAGAAAGAAAGGGTTGAAGAGTGAATAGGAACTGAAGAAATGGAGAGACTTATGTTTCTGTGTTTGATGCTCCATAATTATGTTTATAATCCAATGTTTTATTTTACTTTTTGGCCTTCATTATAAACAGCATCCTCTCTTCCCTCCTTTTTATAGTGTTCTGAAAAAACATAAACCATTTTATGATATGATTTCTAGGAGGATAATTGCTATAATAAACTGCCTGTGCTTAAATAAAAGAATATTTTAATAGGATTAACATTTGTCTGACTTGGTATGACTTACAGTTGTACCCCTCTGACATTGGATATTCAAGTGGCATCTTGTTTATGTTCACGTAGCAGGAAAACTGTGGGCAGTAATATATACAAGGACCATTTTGCCTTTTCTTCTCTTTCCTTTTTTTGGAGATAGGGTCGTACTCTGTCACCCAGGCTGGAGTGCAATGATGCAATCTCAACTCACTGCAGCCTCCACCTCCTAGGTCCAAGAGATTCTCCTGCCTCAGCCTCTGGAGTAGCTGGGATTACAAGCATGGACTACCACGTTGGGCTAATTTTGTATTTTTAGCAGAGAAGGGGGTCTCTCTGTGTTGGTCAGGCTGGTTTTGAACTCCTGACCTCAGGTGATCCACCTGCCTTGGCCTCCCGAAGCGCTGGGATTACAGTCATGAGCCACCGCCTGGCCTGCGTTAGTAGTTTAGAATAAAGAATGGTTACTTAGTTTAACATTAAAGAAGCCCCTTTGTAGTGATTTTACTCATGATTCCAAGATGAATGTAGTTTAGTACTTCTAACTACAAATTTCAGAATTTGGCAGACACTTTTTAAGAAATGCCTGGTTATTGCAGGTGACTGTAGCATTAGATTTGTTATTGAAATACTATCTTTTTTTTTTTTCTTCCCAGTTCAAAGCAGTATTCAGCGATTTCAAGAGAAGTTTTTTATTTTCGCTTTGACACCTCAGCAAGTTAGAGAGATATGCATATCCAGGTAAGAGGAATGTTGGAATGTATTTCTCATGAATATTGGTTTATTCACCTGTAGGGCTGCCATAACAAAATTTCACAGACTGGACAGTGTAAACAACACTTTATTTCTCAAAATTCTCAAGGCTTCTGTCCAAGATCAAGGTGTTGGCAGGTTTGATTTGTCCTGAAGCCTTTCTCCTTGGCTCACACGTCTCAGATGGCCTTTTTTCTGTGCTAGTGCATCCCTGGTGTCTTCCTCTTCTTGTAAGGACACAGTCATACTGGATTAGGGACCTACCATGTGCCCTTATTTAACTTTAATTTCCTCCTTAAAGGCCCTTTCTCCAAATATAATCACATTGGGGGTGTTAGGACTTCAATGTATGAATTTTGGGGATACACCATTCAGACCATAACAGTTGACCTGTTTCTCTTATGAAAGGGTAGTATATTTTGAATAAACTCAGCCAAATATTTAGTTAATACTGTTTATTAGAACAAATTGTTAGCCTTTGAATAAAACCTCAATATCTTTGTTAAATATGCGCTCTGAATGAAGAGACCCCCCCCCAAACAGGCTTTGTGTGAGGAACATGGCTGTATGTGGGTGGGGGCAACCTGGGTGTGGGCAGGCTGAGTCTGAAAAGAGAGTCAGCACAGGGTGGTGGGATAGGAATTGGTGTTATAGGTTTGGGGTAGGCAGTGGAAAGTTACCGAAGTTACAGTTCAGGGTAGTCTTTGCAAGCTGGGAGGGGGTCATAGGCTCTGGAGTCATGAGGTTGACGAAGGTTGGTCACAAAGTCCAGTTGCTTTATCAGTTGAGGTGGAATTAAGGAACAATAGAAGAATGTCTCATAGTTAATTAGGCAATGCAGGGTTGATCATTTCTTCTCCTTTTGTGGTTTTCCAGTTAATTCAGACTTTCTAGTTCTAAGAACTCATCTGGAGTAAGAACTCATCAGGTCACAGAGGTTATGCTGTCCATGGCACAGTCAGCTGGCCTAAAACACCTTACATTCCTGTCTTTTTATATTTGTCATACAAAGAAAAAAGAAATGAAGAGTGAAGGGCAATGGCATATTAGGAAGTCTGGCACAGAATGGTTATAGGGCCATGTTTCTCAGTGCTTTTTTGAGTGGGATTGGAGGCAGCATGGAAACATAAAAATGGGAAAGAATTTAGACTGCCGAGAGATTTTAGGGCAAGGGTTGATATTGTGCGATTGTTAAAAGGAACATTTTGTTATATTGACTGGTTATATCTTGGATACGATTTTGCAGGAATTGAGAGGTTAGTTGGAAAAGGCAAGGTTTGAATAAGAGAAGGAGAAAAATGGGTATAAAGGGGCCTACTAATGGAAGGAGCAATGATATCCAGTTAGAGAGTGGCCAGCTAGGTTGAAAATAATTATTTGCCTGATTATCAAACTTTTGGGCTCTGTCTTTCAATTTATTGATGGCATCATATATGAGGCCAGACTGGTTTGCATAAAAACAATATTCTTCATTTAGGAATAGGCAAAGACCTCGTTTTTCAGCAGTTAGTAAATCAAGACCTGCAGTTTTGGAGGACAACTGCAGTTAGGGAATTTACTTGAGCCTTAAGAAGGGATAGTAATTGAGTTATTTCTGTAATGCTAGCACAGAAATCATTAGAGAGGCTACAAAAGGTGACAATTGAAGTGGTAAGGCCTGCTGTGCCTTTGCTGAGTGCAGTAGTAATTTCTAACCCTACAAGAAGGGGATCAGTGGAATGACCCGCTTGTGTCGGGACCACAAGGGGAACAGGGAGGCTTTCGTCTCTGTAAACTGAATTTTGGGAACAAGGAAAACTAGGGTAGAAGTGCCTGTCCAGTTGGTAGGAAGGCAGATGTAAGAAGAACCACAGAGGAAAAAAAAAGTCCTTGGCTTAGGCAGAACTGGAAGTGTAAACTGAAAAGATAAGAAAGTGTTCTGCGGGGGATGGTTGGAGTCTTTTACCCAGATACCAAAGGAACTAGCAAGGACCGCAGCTGTTAAAGGCTGTGGTGGGGTTTAGTGGAGTAACTGTGTGGAGGGAGAGCTTTTGTTTTCATGATGTATGAGGAAGTGTGTGGTACCTATAAGTAACCACTCAAACAGAGACTTTCTGAGGTGTGGTATAAGTAGCAGGGGTGACTGCGTTAAGTATTGGTGTTAGGAAAAAGATGCCTAATAAAAGTAAAAGGTATGTTAGGTTTATATTGGGTTACTCTTCCACTTTGGGGATATGGGTGAGTTTAAGAGAAGTGGGGGAGAGTACTTGCTACTTCCAGGAGGATGTGGAGGAGTCAGGCTGATTGTCTGATGGACAAAGCTTTATCCTGGAATGATGGACCCACTGGGGAGGGTCTCGTAGATGGACAGTGATTGGGGTGCTGTAGACTACCAGGAAGGGTCCTGTCCATTGAGGTTGCAGAGACTGAGGGATTAGACTTTTAACTAGGACTGACCTTCCAGTTAGGGTTTCATATGGCCAGATATCTGGAGTGGGTAAGAGGAAATTAGCAGCCTGGTGGATTTCTTGACTGGCCTGTTGGAGGACTAGAAGATAGTCACCAAGAGGACTGGGGTCTGGAATAAGGTTAGGCCCAAGCAGAAAGGTGCAGCCATATAGGAGTTCAGAGGGGCTATACCCTGTGGGTTTTTTAGGAGTGACTTGAATCCTGAGTCCTCTGCAGTGGATAACTCCAGCCTTGGCTGGGAGGAGAGAGTGGCCTTAAGGAGGACCTTTACTGGGGGCATTGATAATAGAGGACCCTTGTGTAGTGAGATAACCTCTTTCTGCCCATATGGCAGCATGGTGATGTAGGATGTGGAAAGTATATTTAGAGTCAGTATAAATATTAACATGTAGTCCTTTGGCAAGAGTAAGAGCATGGGTTAGGGCAATTAGTTTAGCTTGCTGGGAAGTGGTAGAGGGGAGAAGTGTGACAGCTTTGATAATAGATGAGTGGGATACAACAGCATAACCAGCTTTGGCCAGTGCCAAACCGACTGGGCTTTGAAGAACTGCCATCAATAACCCATGTGTGGTCTGGGTCTGGAATAAGAAAAAGAGAAATGTGGGGAAATGGGGAGGATTCTATATGGATTAGGGAGATGCAGTCATGGGGTTTAGGGTTTGTATTAGGTATTAAGTGAGAGGCTGGGTTGAAGTCAGGTCCGAGAGCAATAGTTACTGTGGGGGTTTCAATAAAGAGTGCATAAAGCTGGAGAAGGCGAGGGGCCGAAAGTTAAGTGTGTGAGGTGTGAAAAGGAGACTAAATTTTGGAGGTTGTGAGAGGTATAGAGAGTAAGTGGGGCATAACCTGTACTTTTAAGGGACTCTGGGAGTATTGCAGCTGTTGTGCGTAAACTTGACAGCCAGCCTAGGACTGTGAGGACAAGAAGGTGACTGGTTGTGGGTTTGGCTTTTGTGTAAGAACCCCTGCTGCGCAACCTTTTACTTCTGTGCAAAGGGAAAAGGGTTGGGAGGAGTTGGAGAGTGCTAGTGGAGGGGCCATTTCCAGGGCCTTTTTTAACAAACAGAAGGAAAGAATGGGAGAAGGATTTAGGGTCTATGGGCTCAGCTAAGTTCCCTTTTGTAAGTTTATAAAGTGGTTTGGCTAGTAGGGCAAAACCTGGTACCCAGAAGCAAAAGTATTTTGAGAAAGGATTTGACTAAAGTAATGAGGGCTCTCTCGGAAACCTTGGGGAAGAACAGTCCAAGTTAACTGTGGGACTGGTGGGTGTCAGGGTCAGTCCGAATAAAGGTGAAAAGAGGCCGAGATGAGAGGTATAAGGGGATGGTAAAAAGGGTGTCTTTCAGGTCAAGAATAGAATACTGAGTTGTGGAAGTGGGTATGGAAAATAGGAGAGTATAGGGGTTTGGTACAACTGGGTGGATGGGAAGCACAATCTGATTAATGAGAAGAGTGATTGGGCTAATCTGCAGGATTTGTCTGGTTTTTGGACAGGCAGGATAGGGTAAGGATAGTTTGTAGGAATTAAAAGGTCATGTTGTAATAGACAGATGATAACAGGCTTTAGGCCTTTTAAAGCCTGTTGTAGGATGGGGTACTGGTGCTGGGTGGAATAAGGGTGGTTAGGTTTTAAGTGGATGATGAGGGGTGAGTGACTTGTAGCAAGGGATGGGAGGTGGTGTCCCGCACCCATGAATTAAGGTAAGGGGACACAAGCGGGGGCGTGGGCTATTGAGAGAGGTATGGGCTCAGGGAGGAGGGCGGCAATGAGGTATGACTGTAGCCCGGGAATAGTTAAGGAGGCAGACAATTTTGCTGGAATATTTTGGCATAACGGGAACTGGACAAGTGGGGATGATTAGGAAAGCATGTGAAAAGGAGTGCTGGCCTAATTGACACCAGACTTGAGGAGTTTTGAGAGGCCTGGGAACCTTGCTGTCAATTCCCACAACAGTTAAGTAGGCCAAGGAGACATGTCCTTGAAAAAAAGACAGAGTGGAGCAGGTGGCTCCCATATTGATTAAGAAGGAGACGGACTTAACCTCCACCGTAAGAGTTAACCGAACCTCAGCGTCCGTGATGGTGCAGGGGGCCTCCGAGATGTTCAGGCAGTGTTAGTCTTCAGCTGCTAAGCCGAGGAGATCTGGGAAAGATTCAGTCCAGGAGCTTTGCGTTGAAGCTCCAGGAGCTATGAGAGCAGCAATGTGAGTTGGACAGTCCAACTTCCAGTGGGGGGCCTGCACAGATGGGGCAAGGCTTAGGAGGAATCCCAGGCTGTGGGCATTTCTTGCCAGTGGCCAGGTTTCCGACACTTGAAGCAAGGTCTGGGAGGGGTGGCTAGACACTACAGTCTGGTCGCTTTGAAGTCTTTGTGAGGCAGTGGTAAGGCTGAGGTTTGTCTTAAGGCAGAGGCGAGCATCTGTAGTTCTGAGATATGCTGCCACTGGGCAACTTCTTCCCTATTATTGAGAACCACGAAGGCGAGATTGATTACTTCCTGTTGTGGGGTTTGAAGGTCATATTTTAATTTCTGTGGCTTATTTAATGTCAGGGGCTGATTGGATGATAAAATGCATGTTAAGCATTCTTCAGGGAAGAGAGTAGAGAAGTAAGGATGACATTTAGGTCACTTCAGGTGAGATTATAGGACTGGGTTAAGTATTTGGACGATCTGATGAAAAGGAGCCTAACCATTGTCTGATTTGGGAAAGGTCGGATAAAGAGAAAGGAATGTGCACACTAACTATGCCTTTGGCTTCAGCCACCTCAGCTTGCTGAGTATGGTGAGACTCATTGAAGTGAGAATTGACGGGCAGGTTTGAAGGAATTAGCCGCAGGACTAAACTGTAACCAAGACGGAGTATGAGGTGGGGAAGTAACAGCAGGGGCATAAGGAGGTGGGTTTTGGGCTGAGGAAGAGGAAGGAAGCTCTGGGGGGAGGTTAGGGCCTGGATTAGGGTCTGGATTGGACAGGCGGGGAGGAGAAAGGTCAGATGAGTTGAGGGACAAGGAGGATTCTGAGTTAACTGGCAGAAGCAGGAGGGGCGGACAGAAGGGAGAGAAGGAAAATTTGGGACGGGTTGCATTGAGAGCAGAGAGTAGGGAGAGGTTGGAGTGTAAAAAAGATGCCTGGACGTAGGGAATTTCAGACCATTTTCTCATTTTATGACAGAAGTCATCTAGATCCTGCAGGATAGAAAAATCGAAGGTATCATTCTCTGGCCATTTACAACTATTGTCCAATTTATATTGTGGCCAACCAGTATTGCAGAAGAAAATAAGACTCTGGTTTTAGGTCAGGTGATAGCCGGAGAGGAGGGAGGGATGGCAGACGGGGGGTTGTCCATAGTTTAAGAAGAGTGGTGGAGACGGGAAAAGTGAATGTGCCACCAAGCAGCTTAGCAGGCGTCCCAGACTAAACCTTGGTCTGTACCTGGGGTGAATCAGTCAAAGGGGGTGTCCGCCTTGTTGATCCATCACCCTCGAGTGCAAGTGAATGACCAGAGCAGATGTCTCTGCAATGATCAGTCACTGAGGGAAGACTGTCTTCCTGGTTCCATGACCTATGTAGGATTTTTTCCAGTCATGAACCTCACAGAAAGTCCTGTCTTTCTTCTCTCCGCTGAAAGGGAGAGGAAAATGAAACTGAAAGGAGATGAAGATTGACAGGTAGCCAGAAGGGCTAAAGAAGAGTTGAGGCAAACTGCTTACCTGATGTGAAGATGGTGAGTGAGTCTGTGGGCTGGCCTGATGAACCTAGGTCATAGGTAGGTCTCTTCATGGAGAGAGCACAAGGAGAACAGGGACAGGGGGTTTGGTCTCCCAAAGGAGTTCCCCCATCCCAGATTTCGGCACCAAATGTTAAACTTGTGCTCTGGGTGTGGGCAGGCTGAGTCTGACAGAGAGTCAGTGCAGGGCAGTGGGGTAGGAGTTGGTTTTATAGGTTTGGGGTAGGCAGTGGAAAGTTACAGTTCAGGGCAGTTTTTGCAAGCTGGGAGTGAGTCATAGGGTGTGGAGTCACGAGGTTGACCAAGGTGGGTTACAAAGTCCAGTTGCCTTAATCAGTTGAGGCGGGATTAAGGAACAATAGAAGAATGTCTCAAAGTTAATTAGGCACTGTGGGGGTTGATCATTACTTCTCCTTTTGTGGTTTTCCAGTTACTTCAGACTTTCTAGTTCCAGGAACTTCTCTGGAGTGTATGTGCAGGTCACAGAGGTTACCTCCAACTGGGACAGTGAAAAAGAAAAAAATAAAAAATAAACAGAGGTTACCATGCCATCCATGGCACCATCAGTTGGCCTAAAAGATAATTTTTTTAAATGAAAAACTTATTCCAGGGCTGGGCATGGTGGCTCATGCCTGTAATCCTAGCACTTTGGGAGGTGGCAGGATCACTTGAACCCAGGAGTTCACACCAGCCTGGGCAATATGGAGAAACCCTGTCTCCACAAGAAATAAAAAATGAGTCTTACCTACTCAGGAACCTGAGGTGGAAGAATCACTTGAGCCTGGGAGGTCGAGGCTGCAGTGAGCTGTGATTGTGTTACAGCACTGCAGACTGGGCGACAGAGTGAGACCCTGTCTCAAAAAAAAAAAAAATTATTCCAGGTAAAGCAATATAAAAAGAATTTATAATAAGAGCCCAAAGATAGGGTGTCCATAAACTTTAGCATTCCAAACTGGAGCATTTTTGAGAGTGAAAGTAAACATTACTAATAATTATTCTGGGATACGAACATAAACTGAGGCAGTTTTGGGGAAAGAGAGCTGTATAGTCATCCTGACCAAAAAATTAGTAGAAATATGAAAACAATTATGAAAAGCATTGGTAGACCATTTGTAAAGAGCAGTTGAACTAAGAGATGTAAGAAGAAAGGAAACCTGTAGCATACAACTTTCCAATTAAAAATATTTAAAAAGAAGTCCAGTTGTGGTGGCTCATGTCTGTAATCTCAGCACTTTGGGAGGCTTGAGGTGGGTAGATCACTGGAGTTCAGGAGTTCCAGACCAACCTGCTCAGTGTGGTGAAACCCCATCTCTACTAAAAATACAAAAAATTAGCTGGGCATGGTGGCGCATGCCTGTAATCCCAGCTACTCAGGAGGCTGAGGCAGGAGAATTGTCTAAACCCAGGAGGCGGAGGTTGCGGTGAGCCGAGATCGTGCCATTGCACTCCAGCCTGGGTAACAAGAGCGAAATTCCGTCTCAAAAAAAAAAACAAAAACAAAAACAATTAGCCAGGCGTGGTGAGGAATTGAGTACATTAGAGGTCTTTACCTCTTTTTCAGCTATTCATTAGAACACTCTTGGAAATGTTAAGAACTTTTTAAAAATAAGATTGTTGCAGTTAAGTAAGTTTGGAAAATTCTGTACTTAATTACATAAATTCTTTTTTTTCCCCGAGACAGAGCTTTGCTCTGTAGTCTAGGCTGGAGTGAGTGCAGTGGTGTGATTTCGGCTCACTACATCGTCTACTTCCTGGGTTCACGGGATTCTCCTGCCTCAGCCTCTTGAGTAGCTGGGACTACAGGCACGAGCTACCACACCTGGCTAATTTTTGTCTTTTTAGTAGAGATGTGGTTTTGCCATGTTAGCCAGGCTGGTCTTGAATTCCTGGCCTCAAGTGATTTGCCTTCCTCGGCCTCCCACAGTGCTCGATTTATAGGCATTAGCCACTGTGCCTTCCCATAATTACCTAAGTTCTTTACAGCTGGACCTTTTAAATCTTTTTTTTTTTTCCAGCAGAGATGATTCAGTTTATTATTCTCAACTTGACTCTATTCCACTTTAGGCTCTAACACTGCACAGAGCTACCATGCTTAATCCCGTAACAGTTGCATCCCTGGAAAGGTGAAGGGGCTAAACCACAAAGTCAGAAACTTTGGGAAAACCCAAAGTCACATGCACACCTCTCAAACAAGGAAACAAATTATAAGGGCTCAGTCACTGTACACAGCAAGTGTGCGATGTTCAAACTTCTGTTCTTTTGACGGTGGCCAAATGGATAAGTCTTTGGTTTCTTGGGCTCAGTCATGGTCTAAGGTTAATAGGAAAACCAACAATGTTGTGAGCAGGATTCAATTTCTACAGGATCATGGGGCATCGTCTACCACGTGAAGGGGCTCCAGCAGGTTGGAGATGTCCAATACTCATCCAGATTAGGGTCCTGATGCCCTCGCCAGAGCTCGGGCTCAGGCAGCTTTGGCATTGTCTTCTAGCTCACCTAGGAAACGCTCCTGGGAAATCGGGTAGAAGGTGTATCCATAAATAGCTAATACCAGGGCCCCGATGCCTAGGCTGGTCATGATATTCCAGGTCAACTTCTGTGGTAGGGCCTTCTGTCACTGGGCAAGCCACACCTGCTGCATGAATTGCACTTGCACAGGTGTCAGTTTCTCCTGAGTTGGGTGGATAATGCTGAACAAACGGGTCCTCTACACACTTAGTGTCCAGAGGGTCACCAGCTCCCTAAGCTGCCATGTTGCTGCTCCTCCTTTCGCAGTGCCTCAGAATTGTTAATAGATGATCATGTGAATTGTCAGTCTCCCAAGATGGCAGATCCAGATTTGTGGATCATGCAGCTGCTTTGAACACCTGCCTTCTTTTTTTTTTTTTGAGACGGAGTTTCGCTCTTGTTTCCCAGGCTGGAGTGCAATGGCGTGATCTCGGCTCACCGCAACCTCTGCCTCCTGGGTTCAGGCAATTCTCCTGCTTCAGCCTCCTGAGTAGCTGGGATTACAGACATGCACCACCGTGCCCAGCTAATTTTTTGTATTTTTAGTAGAGACGGGGTTTCACCATGTTGACCAGGATGGTCTCAATCTGTTGACCTCGTGATCTACCCGCCTCAGCCTCCCAAAGTGCTGGGATCACAGGCGTGAGCCACCGCGCCCGGCCGAACACCTGCCTTCTTGAAGATGCACTGTTACGTGGAAGACTCTGGGACCCAGCTTTAGATTCTTTGTCTAATCACATCACTTTTATTAAAATTACATATCTCAACGATTTTGTAATCTGACTCTGTAAAGTCCCAAAGCATAGTACATAGATAGATAGACTGGCTTACAGCAATCTTTGGGATAGTAATAAACCAACTACCAAATAAATACACAAATAAAATAGAACAAATGAGAAATCATATTTTTTTGGAATAAGAGCTTGGATTCGCAAAGGAAAAAAGCACTCAGGCAAAAAGTTTTCTCATCAAGGCAATTTACTTTTGGAGAAGGGTGCTTCTTGCATACAGTGCAGTGGCAAGAGCACACCCAACAAAGGAAAGCAGGGGTTTTTATTACTAATGCTGTTCCTGTTTTTTTAATTGGGGTTGGACCGTTAATTGAGGTCAGATCGTACAATCTAACTGTTCCCAATAGGCTAGATTTAGCATTTAGAATAGGACAAAGAACCAGGAAGTTTATTGTTTGTACCTACCAACTTAAAGTAAGGCAGTGTGGGTTGGCTACAAGCTTGGTGGATGGAGGCATGCCTGGGCATGTTAAAGACAGCAAAGATTACTTATAAAATAGAAGAAAGGACAAGGGGGTGAACCCCTTTGAAGAGAAACTGTTTGTTCCCAATGTGTTTTATGTCCACAAACTATGTCATTGGTCTTTAGTTTTGTTTTCCAGTGTTCCCTTTCTTTAGATCAACATTTAGCAAGTGTTTATTAGGCACAGGGTACTGTGTCATATGGCATGATCCCTTTTTACAAGTTGCTTGAAGTCTTGGTGTCATATGAAAAGAGCCAATTCAGTAATGACAAATCAGAGCTGATTTATAGGGGGAGGGGGAGGGAGAGGGAGAGGGGGAGGGGAAATAGGTCCCCAGTTAAAAAATACAAAGAATTCTCATGGGCTTCTTTACTGTATGAATACTTTAGGGCTGTTAATATAATCCAGAATTAGGATGTAAAATAGTTTCCAAAAAAAATTTGGCTGTGGAATTCATGGAATTCATGAGTATCATATGAAACTAGTGTATTCAACACTGGGAAAACAGAGCTTTAAATAAATTATTATAGGCCAGGCGCGGTGGATCATGAGGTCAAGAGATCGAGACCATCCTGGTCAACATGGTGAAACCCCATCTCTACTAAAGATACAAAAAATTAGCTGGGCATGGTGGCGCATGCCTGTAATCCCAGCTACTCGGGAGGCTGAGGCAGGAGAATTGCCTGAACCCAGG
>CAUYOR010180274.1:0-17546 GCA_963573925.1 Callimico goeldii | reverse complement strand
TCTTATCTTTTCTTCACGTTTTATTTCATTAAGTTGGACTTTGACCTCTGATATCCCTTCTTCTGCTTGAACAATTCGAGTGTTTAAATCTGGGCATACTTCTTGGAGTTCCTGTATTGTATTCTTCAGTTCCATTAATTCACTCATACTCCTCTCTAAGTTGTCTATTCTCAATAGGATTTCATCAAACCTTTTTTCAAAGTTTTTTTTCAAAGTTCCTAGTTTCTTTACAACATGTTCTTTTAACTCACCGAAGTTTGTTATTATCCATTCCCTGAAGCGTGATTCTAACACTGGGAGGCACTTGTTCTCCATCAAACCTTGTTCCGTTGTTGATGTGGAACTGTGATCATCTTTAGGGAGAGAGGCGTTCTGACTTTGAATATTCTCGACTTTTTACGCTGGTTTATTCCCGTCATTGTAAATTTATCCTCCTGTTGTCTTTGAAGTTACCAACTTTCAGATTAGGTCTCTTGAGTGGACATCCAAGTTGTTAGTTCCCAGGGCCAGAACAGCAGCGTTAAGAATTATGGTGCTTTTCTGCCCAGGATTCTCCTGTCTGGCTTCCTTCCTGTGTCTGTAATAGGCGACTCTGCCTTCCCGGGGCTCCAAACCTTGGTCAGAAGGGGAACCTGCCTTGTTTACTCTGCGCCGAGCGCTGCCGCGCCAAGGTGCCGTCACAGCTGCTGCGCTGGCGTCCGGAGTTGTACGTCCAGAATTGTGCTGGAGAACCGTGTGTGTTCTCCAAACCTCGGTCAGAAGGGGAGCCAGCCCTGTTTACTCTGCTCCAAGTGCTCCCACGCCAAGGTGCCGGTGGAACCGCTGCGCTGGGCACAAAAGTTGCTCTGGTGACCCGTGTTATTCCTCCACTGGGGATCTTCTGCTCCGTGAGTGACCAGAATTTGTCTGAAAGTGTTGTGTGCTCTAGTTCTCTGTGCCTTCACTGAGAGCTGCAATCCCGGGATGTTATCGATCTGCCATCTTGGATTGTTCCGAGAATTTTTTTTTTTTTGAGACAAAGTCTCACTCTGTCACCTAGGCTAGAATGCAGTGGCTTGATCTCTGCTCACTGCAACCTCTGCCTCTTGAGTTCAAGCGATTCTCCTGCCTCAGCCTCCCAAGTAGCTGGGATTACAGGTGCATGCCACCATGCCCATCTAATTTGTTTGTGGTTTTAGTGGAGACAGGGTTTCAGTGTTAACCAGAATGGTCTCAATCTCCTGACCTCATGATCCACCCATCTTGGCCTCCCAAAGTGCTGGGATTACAGGCGTGAGCCACCACACCCAGCCAAGAAATAAATTTTAAAGCATTCCTCTCTAGTTATAATGGAACAATATGACAAAAAGTCAGTAAAGACATAGAAAATTTGAACATGATTATTCAACTTGACCTAATTGATGCAGAGAACATTGTAAGTAATAATTGTATTCTTTTCACATTATTTTCAAGTGTATGTTAAACTTTTACCAAAATTGCTCCTATGATCAACTAGAAGGAAAATCTCAAAAATCATCAAAGCTTTGAAATAATTCAGGATACATCTCTAACGGCAGTGGAATTAAACTAGAAGTCAATTTTGTAAAGAGGCACTTTAAATAATGCCTGTTAATTTGTAAATGAAGTAAAACACTTTGCGAGTACACCTGGATTTAAACACACACAATATAATTTTTTATTTTTATTTTTTGAGATGGAGTTTTGTTCTTATTGCTCAGGGCTGAAGTGCAATGGCAAGATCTCAGCTCACTGCAACATCCACCTACCGGGTTCAAGTGATTCTCCTACTTCAGTCTCTCAAATAGGTGGGATTACAGGTGCCTGCCACCATGCCCAGTTATTATTATTTTTTAATTTTTAGTAGAGATGGGGTTTCACCATGTTGGCCAGGCTGGTCTGGAACTCTTGACCTCAGGTGACCCACCCACCTCAGCCTTCCAAAGTGCTGTGATTACAGGCGTGAGCCAACACACCAGGACAACAATATAATTTTAAAATCTTTTTAACTAAATGACATTAAATATATGATATTCCCAAACTTGTGGGATGAAGCTTACATCACACTGAGAGGAAAAAATTGGTCTTACCTATAGGTTTTAGAAAAGAAGAAGCCTGGAATTTTTCTTAAAAAAATCTTCAAATACATCACAAGAAGTTAGAAATATAGTGGAATATTGAGCCAAGAACAGTAGAAGGCAGTGAATAATAATAATTAGTATTAACAAGTGAAATAAAACAAACCTAGACGAGAGAGAATCAAACCACCCAGTTGTTGCATATTTGAAAACAGCATTAAAATTAATGAAATCTTGACAAGATTGATTAACAATAAAAGAAAGATAACCAATATGAGGAGTGAAAATGAGAAATGCATACAGATGTGCACCTAAAGCCGTGTTTAAGAATGTCATGGAAGCATAATTCATAAAAGCCCCACACTGAAAACAATCCAAATGTCCACCAATAGAAACGGTAAGTAAATGAGATATTTCTGTAGTGGAACACTATACAACTTTTTGCATTAAAAGCTTCTGCGCATCTCGTTTAGTGGATGAATCTCGTGAATATAATGCAATACAAAAAAAGCAGACATGAAAGAATACATATGACTCCAATAATATCCATTAAGGGAGAAACTACGGTTTCAGAAGTTTGGTTTTAGATATTTTTTACGGTTTCAGAAGTTTAGAGTGGGAACAGTAAGTACTCTCGACACGGGGAATACTTTATATCTTGATCTGGGCAATAGTCACAAGGGTGATTTTCGTGAAAATTTGCCAATATAATCACTTATGACTTGAGGATTTTTATGAGTTTAAGTTATGCTAAAAGAGAAAATAAATCCTTTAAGAAAGAAAAATGATCTAGAGAACTATGCTTCTTTTAGTGTTGAATGATAATTATAATTACAAAAAATAAGAAAAAGTGTATAAAATGTATTTGGCAAAGTTCCACTTCAATTCACTCTCCAAACTGTCAGTCCAATTACTTCTAAACAACATATAAGTACGATTTTAGAGTCAACTGAAGTGTTACTGAAATGACTATTATAGAAAACAATGCTTTTGTCTACAACCATACCAGCCTAAAGGCGCCTGATCTCATCTGACTTCATAGACAAAAACAACGCTTTCGAAATATTTTTAAACTCCCATATTTGTTCATTTTTTAAAATGCATTTTGTGATGACAATTTTAAAATCACATAATTCAAAATTATATATATATATGCATGTCTGTGTATACATGGATTGCATATATGTGTTTACAGATTTGTATGAATGTATTCATATTAATATGATCGATAGGTACTGTATATGTTTACACTCTCAACTGTATGTACATATGGCGCCGTAATGTGCCACATTCTTTACTTTGACTTGTAATTTTCGTGAAACAAACTCTTCTAAAATTGCGCACATCAACTGATTAAGACATCTTTCATTCTTTTACTGATTTATTTTTTGTAAGGTGGTGGGACTTGAAACCTCTTCCTCAGTGTCTGGCACAGTACTCTCATTGGTCTTCTTTAATTATGTGTTTAATCCCATTTATCTCATTTCTCCCCAATTCCTCACATCCCTACTCTCTAACCACAAACCATCATTCCTTTGGTTTGGATGTTTATAGCAAAATTGGTATTGCTGCATGCCAACAATGTATGCAACATTTACTTTACATGCATTCTTAATATACATAAGTTGTATTTGTTATACATCCCATTCCACACCTTACTTTGTCCCCTTTACACTTGTTTTACATGCATGTTTCTGCATGTTCTCTCTTCTGTTTCTACGTGGTACTCTGTGGTGCACTCCACCATTTTTATCTATTCACTATGACAGAGAGTGGCACCCAGACACTGCCTTGAACTTCTCACACCACAAATAACATTGAAAGAAACACACTCATGCATGCCTTTGTATGTATCCTAATGAGGATTTTCTTTAGTAAATATGCCTAAGAGCAGAATCGCTGGTTTTTCTAGAATGCATGTGTTTGTTTGTTTATTTATTTTTGAGACAGAGTCTTACTCTGTCACCAGCCTAGAGTGCAGTGGCGCAATCTCGGCTCACTGCAACCTCCTCCTCTTGGGTTGAAGCAATTCTCCTGCTTCAGCCTCCTGAGTAGCTGGAACTACAGGTATGTGTCACCATGCCTGGCTGATTTTTGTATTTTTTAGTAGAGATGGGGTTTCACCATATTGGCCAGGCTGGTCTCGAACTCCTGCCCTCATGATCCATCCACCTCACAGCTTACGCATTACAGGCATAAGCCACTATGCCCAGCTACATGTATTTAATTTATCTAAATACTATCAGATTGCTTTCCAGAATGGCTGCATCAGCCTGTCTTCCCACCAGCAGGTCACCAAGGCCTCCCCATCCCCACATCTCCGTTCCTACTAGGTATCACCCAGTTTTCTACATTTTGACGATTTAACAAGTAACAGGATATGTCATCGTTGCTTTAATTTGAATTTTTCTAGCTGTACATTTGTAGATTTCCACTTAGATTAATTGCCTTTCCACATTTTGGTCTACTTTTCTTTTGGGGTATCTTTTTATGCTGATTTGCAGGATCTCCTTGTATATTTAATGTAATTTTTCATCAATTTTCAATATTACAAGTATTTTCTCTCATGTTGTCTGTCATCTGTTACTTCACTTTATGCATGTTATTATTAATCTCAAATCTTTACTTTTAGTGTAATGAAATACATGTTTTCTTATGGTCTGTGCTTTGAGTGCTTTTTTTTAAAGTTATTCAATGTCCCTGAGTCACAAAGATTTTCTTTTTTATTAAATTAATTTTCAGTTTACCTTTTATATGCTTATGGAACATTTGTATAGCTTACACGGAATCTATGTGGCATAAAAAATATGATACTTTACAGTTGGTTATGCCTTATTCTTCTTAATGGATATATAATGGCACTTCAGAACATTACACTCAAACTTATTTAACCAGTATGCAACAATGACAGTTCACATGATTTTTTGGACATTATTATTATATCCAAAACTGTAAGGAACATCTTAGAATTGCCAGCGCAATGTGTATATATTGTTTGTTCATTGGTTTGTTTGGATCAATATTACCAAACTGCCCAACAAAGTACAGTTTTATCTGTGATGTTTAATAAAAATATATTATTTTATATTTCATGGATATAAACTTATACACAATCAAAAATTATCCACAATTTGGCATTCTCTCATGATAATAAAGATTCTCTTGTGATTATAAATATTCTTAAATTATATTTTCTTCCACCATCCATGCTGGATAGTTGGATTCTACTTTTACTTGAGATGCATATGTTTTTCTTGAGATTTCTTGAAAAGTCATATTATACTTCATATAATATTCCACTTTTATAAAAAAGGGGGAAGGTGGTAGTGGAATGATGACAGAAGTGTTACCGAAAAAAGATTCAAACCTCTTAAAAGTATAGTAATTTATAATTATGTTCCTCCCTATGGCAAGATACGCATGGAACTGAATATTTGAACACCATACATAAAAATGAGAAATATTACTTACTTTAAAATGATTACCCAAACCTAATCATAATCTCAATTAATTTTTGTAAGTGTTTGCACCAAAGGACTCTTGCCTTCTCAAATGGAATGATGATCATTATTACCAAATATTTTGAAGGTACTTGACTGTAATTTTGGCCCCAAACAAAATATTTGCTGAAACCAGAAAGCATTTAGCAGTTGTTTCTATTCTGAAAGACAGATTTTAAATTATTTTGTGGGAAAAAATATGCTTGGCATATAAATATATCACCACCTAATTTTTAAGCAAAATTAAACATTTTATTTCATGGAAGGAAAAATCTCCTGTGTGAATGAAAAATTTAGTGACTGATCTAAAATGAAATAGCAGTGATACATTTTTATTTTAGCAGCATGTTGGCTGGGATGTGAGGGGACAGGTACTGCCATTCATTGGTAATGGGGCTAGAAAACAATACAAACTCTCTGAAATACAACTGGCCAACATTATCTAATACATTAAATACAGGATGTTGGTTGAAAAACTATGGGGTAGTTATATAGGCCACAAATGATGGCTCACACCTGTAATCCTAGCACTTTGGGAGGCTGAGGAGGGCGGATCAAGAGGTCAGGAGTACAAGACCAGCCTGACAAATATGATGAAACCCCATCTCTACTAAAAATACAAATTAGTCAGGTGTGGTGGTGCGCACTACTTGACAGGCTGAGGAAGGAGGGCTTGAACCTGCGAGGCAGAGGTTGAAGTGAGCTGAGATCGCACCACTGCACTCTGGACTGCGCAACAGAATGAGACTCCATCTAAAAAAACAAACAAACAAACAAACAAAAACTAGGGTGTAGTTACATAAATAAATGTTCTGTTCTGTGGTAGTATCAAAAAGAATATTTACACATGTAGGAAAAAAATTTGTTAGTGAAAAAGATGAGTCTTTATAAAAAATGAGCACTTTACACATTTTTCTATTTCTTGTGCTTTCCAGTGATTCAAAAGTTATACATCCTGCAGACTCCCCTATTGATACCAATCATAAAACAATATTTATAACCCAAAGTATGTTCACTTGACAATCTTGCTTTTCGTTTTCTCCCGCCTTTGGACTTCTCAGTAATTTCTGATTTACAATCTAGATGATTATGATAAGTTGTTTTTACTTTAGTAATCTCCCCTTTCAACTATTATTTTTAGTATGTTAACTGTATTCTTTAACTATATTTTGCCTGTAAGTATGAAAAAAACTTTAAGGTTTATGAGTTCCATTTGTTTCTGCTTTTCCTTTTATATCATATTCTTTTAGTTCTATGTCTGTTATTTTTATGCAATCATCATTTGGTTGGAATATATCCTTAAGTAATTTTTTTCACAAAAGTTTCAGAATGATTGATTTTGAGACCTGTGTGTCTAGGACATTGTTTAATCCTCATGCATGAATGAGTCATAGCTTCCCTCTGTTTAGAATTCTGGGATCACAATTTTTCATCCCCAAAGGAGAAGGATTCATGAAGAGAAATGGTTTATGCCAAATTTACCTCTTCCCCCTTTCTCTGTTACCTTCTTTTTCCGTGCTAATATTAATAACATATTTATTTTACAAATTCTGAATTTTCATTAGAATTACATTAGATTTAGTTATCTTTCCTTTGATATTGTTTTACCCAGGCACTTAGTATATTTTTTAATGTGAAGACTCTCTTTTTTCTTAATATCAGAAAAATTTCCCTCTATTATTTCCCATTATTGTTTCTCCACTGCTCTATGCTTTCCCTGTTTATTATTATTCTCTCTATTTTCAGCATGTGCTCACAAACTGAGATGACCTCTTTGTAAAACAATTTTGGTCCCTTAGAAAACTATTCCTGGCCAGGCGTGGCGGATACACCTGTAATCCCAGCACTTTGGGAGGCCAAGGCTGGTGGATCCCCTGAAGTCAAGAGTTCAAGACTGTCTGGACAGGCTCTTGAAACACTGTGTCTATTTAAAAAAAAAATAGATGGGCATGGTAGCTGGTGCCTGTAATCCCAGCTACCAGGGAGGCTGAGGTAGGAGAATCACTTGAACCCCGGAGGTGGAGATTGCAATGAGCCAAGATGGCGCCATTGCTCTCCAGTCTGGGCAACAGAGCAAGACTCCATCTCAAAAATAAAACAAAATAAAATAAAAAATATAGGATTCCTAGTTAAATTTTGGTTCCAGATAAGCAGATAAGCAACAGATAATTTTTTTAGCATAAGTATATCCGTGCAATAACTGGGATAAACTTATACTAAAAAATATATGCGTTGTTTATATGAAATTCAAATGTAACTGGGTATCCTTTATGTTATTTGATAATGTTATCCAAGCTTCAAAATCACTAAGTGTCCTCAGCTCCTACTACAAAGTTCTCTGAGTGTGCTGCAAATTTCTGTTGTGCACTAAAACTGAAAGACTCTGTGAGCTGGACTACAGAGGAAAGATCACTAAGGAAGAAACAGTGGGAAAAATCTATGCATGGCCTTTGTAAAAAAAATAAAAATAAATTACAAAAACCATGTTTTTCAAGATACACACTGATCAAATACTCAATGCAGTGTGCCTTGCTAGGTGCTGAGCCAATGCTTCTCTCACTGTGAATCATGATGCATTAGTGGGCTGAGAAACCAATTTAGTAGGTGGCAAGCAGCATTTTTTTTTAATAAAATGGAAAAGTAGGCTGGGCACGGTGGCTCATGCCTATAATCTTAGCAGTTTGAGAGGCCCAGATGGACAGATTGCCTGAGCTCAGGAGTTCAAAACCAGCCTCGGCAACACAGACAAATTCTGTCTCTACCAAAATACAAAAAATTAAACAAAATATGTGTGGCGGCCTGGGCCTATAGTTCCAGCTACAAGGGAGGCTGAGGCAGGAGAATTGCTTGAACCTGAGAGGCAAAGGTTGCAGTCAGCCGAGATTGGGCCATTGCACTCCAGCCTGGGCGACAGAGAGGGACTCCATCTCCAAAAAATAAATAAATAAAATAAAATGGAAGATTATAGAACAGCAAATGTCATTATGTAATCACATGTAGTAAGGATGACTATTTTGTGAAATTGTTGTTTCTATTAGATGTGTGGATGTGTACTAGATCACCACTATGCTAGGCCCACTGAGTGCTGAGAACAGAAAATTAATCTGAAATCATCCACACAAAGTGCTGAGAACAGAAAATTAATCTGAAATCATCCACACAAACTGACAATTGTCTTTCGGCTTGGGAAACTCATTTTCCACAGTCTTGAGGCCTAGGATCATACTAACTGATGCAATAACTGGCTATAACACACTGCCCATCCCCACTGGAGAAAAATAAAGGGCTCTAAAGATACAAAGGAGGCCTCTAAGGAGATATAAACATGAGATGGTGGCCGGGTACAGTGGCACACACCTATAATCCCAGCATTTGGGAGGTCTAGGCCGGTGGATCACTTGAGGTCAGGACATCAAGACCAGCCTGGCCAACACAGAGAAACCCTGTCTCTACAAAAAAAAATACAAATAGTAGCTGGTCGTGGTGGTGCATGCCTGTAGTCTCAGCTACTGGGGAGGCTGAGGCACATAATCGCTTGCACCCAGGACGGAGAGGTTGCAGCAAGCCCAGAAGGTGCCACTACACTCCAGCCTGGGCAACAGAGCAAGACTCTGTCTCAAAGAAAAAGAAAATGAAGGCCGGGCGCGGTGGCTCACACCTATAATCGCAGCACTTTGGGAGGCTGAGGCTGGTGGATCACGAGGTCAAGAGATCGAGACCATCCTGGTCAATATGCTGAAACCCCGTCTCTACTAAAAATACAAAAAATTAGCTGGGCATGGAGGCGCGTGCCTGTAATCCCAGCTACTCAGGAGACTGAGGCAGGAGAATTGCCTGAACCCAGGAGGCGGAGGTTGCGGTGAGTCGAGATCGCGCCATTGTACTCCAGCCTGGGTAACAAGAGCGAAACTCCGTCTCAAAAAAAAAAAAAAAAAAAAAAAAAAAACTTTGAGGAGGTACAGCCAGGGAACACAGAATGCAAGACAAATATTGAAATTTATGATTTCTTTGTTAGCCTAAGCTATTATGATGTCTCCCTTATATTGGTACAATAATCTCATAATTAACCTTATTACTTACCAGTTAGCTCCTCCCCACTATAGTTAATTCTCCTCATAGAAACCAGAACAATATCTTCATAATAAAACCTATATAATATCTTAACTGGAAATTCCTATGTCACTCCTTTGAAATTAACATAAAACGAAAACTTCTTACCATTGCCCCTGAAACTTCAAATTATTTGGCACTTCCCTAACCCTTCAACCTTCATTCGTTCATGTTCTCCTCTCATTTTTTTCAGCCTCAGTAGCCTGCTCTCTGTCCCTTGGATGTATCAGGCTCCCTTACATCTTGAGTCTTTGCAGTTACTCTGTTCTCTACCTAAAATACTTCTCTCCGGATTTTCAAGATTTGTTTCTTCTTATCATTCAGAGTTCAGAGACGTCACTGATTTCCTTTTGTAAAGTAGTTTCTCCCCGTTCTAAGCCTTCTCTATCTCATTTACTTATTTTACACACACAAACCATAGAATGGAGCTTTACAAACATCAAAATCTTGTTTTTCTTTTTTAACTTCTTATTGTTTACAATTAAGTGCTCAATAAATTATTGATAAAAATATGTGAATTTATGTGAGGAAGTGTCAGGCATTTTTACAAAAATTCTGATTTAAATTGAGAACAATGATATATTTACAATATCTATTCATTTTTAAAGCTGAGAAAAGATTTACACAGGAGTTAGATGACTTTCTTCAAATAACAGAACAGCAAAAATTTGAACCCATATCTTTCAGATTTGAACATGCGTACTCTTTTCACTCCATCATACTGCCTCCCAGCCATCTATTTCAATAAGAGACAGCTTGTATTGGAACATGGAAAAAGAATCATATGCATAGATACACTAGGCACACCTTAGATGAAGTTTGTAAAAGAATTTCTTCTTGTACTACTGAAGTTACTGCCCTCTAGCTCAATAATTCTTGAGACATAAGATGTCTATTTGAAGTAATAAGTTGCCTTAATGCAGTACTCCTCAACGTTAATGTGCACACAAACCAGTGACACAGATGGTATGGATTTATCCGCCTTTGCTTTTTCAGAAGTAATGTCTATGTGTTCATTATTTTTCATGTATAATTTACATATTCTATTCTGTATGATTAGAAAAAAGAGTTTAATGCAAGAAGGGTTGTTACGACTTAGAACACTGGTCCTTAAACTTTGCTGCATGTTAGAATCACCCAGAGAACTTTAAAAAGTTTAATAACCAGGTAGCACCCAGAAATATTAAAACAGTCTCCAAGGATGCCAAGTTTAGCTATTTTTAAAGCCCCCCTTTTATTCCTTGTGATTACAGAAGGTTGTTACTCTAAGTGTGGTCCACATACCTGCAGCATTGGTACCCATGACAAGTTTTTAGAAAAACAGAGTTTCACACTCCAACCCAGACCTATTGCAGCAATGGCTGTATTCAAAAAAAAAAAAAAAAAAATCCCTAGGTGATTTGCATGCACTCTACAATTTGAAATTTAGAGCAAGAGTTTTTTTTTTTTTTTTCCTGTGTGTATGTGTGTGTTTGTTTTGTTTTGTTTTACTAAGCTCTATTCTCAGTTACAAGTAAGAATGCAGGAGTCCAGTGAATCTTCTCAGTACAAAGAAAGTTTTAGGAACTGTCAAAAGAAATATAAATGCTTACTGCGTTTGCCAAAGGCAATATTTTTGCAAAACTATTTTAGTGTTGGAATGATGATAGAAGTGAAATTACATTCAGAAAAAAAATTAGATACAACATAAAGTACAGATAGTATAATCTAAATTTTCATGAGGCTTGGCTGATTGGTGATACAGAGCAGGCATTGGATTATGTTTTTTGTTTGTTTCACTTTGTTGTTTTATTTATTTATTTTTGAGATGTGAGAGACTCATGAATATTTACAAACTATGAAGGAGTCAAAAGAAAAGTGGTTAAAATAGAAATGGGGGCCGGGTGCAGTGGCTCACGCCTGTAATTATAGCACTTTGGGAGGCCTAGGCAGGCAGATCACGAGGTCAGGAGTTTGAGAACAGCTTGGCCAGCATGGTGACACCCCGTGTCTTCTAAAAATGCAAAAATTAACTGGCATGGTGGCACATGCCTGCAGTCCCAGATACTTGGGAGGCTAAGGTAGGAGAATTGCTTGAACCTGGGAGGTGGAGGTTGCAGTGAGCCAAGATCATGACACTGCACTCTAGCCTGGGCGATGCAGCAACACTCCGTCTAAAAAAAAAAAAAGAAGAAATGGGGGGTGTTATGAGGTGATGATAGTGGGTCTTATCACAAGGTAGTAAGGCAGAACAGTGTTATGAAAGGGGGAAAATGTCTAAGAATTGAGCACGTGAGAACAATATAGCCATAGATTCTACTTTCAAGAGAAGTACACAATAGTGAGAAATACAGGAAGATAAAAGGCAATGCAAAGCAGTGTGAGATTGTGAAGGAGGGAATGTTACAGTGCAGCAAAGACACTCCCATACTACAGTTGTGATTAGTCAAGGAGAATTTCTGGAAAAACTGATGTCTAGACCTAAGCCTGAAGTGAAGAGGATGGTGGAAACCAGAGGAATGAGAAAGGAAATAGGCCGGGCGCGGGGGCTCAAGCCTGTAATCCCAGCACTTTGGGAGGCCGAGGCAGGTGGATCACGAGGTCGAGAGATCGAGACCATCTTGGTCAACATGGTGAAACCCCGTCTCTACTAAAAATACAAAAAATTAGCTGGGCACGGTGGCGCGTGCCTGTAATCCCAGCTACTCGGGAAGCTGAGGCAGGAGAATTGCCTGGACCCAGGAAGCGGAGGTTGCGGTGAGCCGAAAGAGTCTGGAGGTGAGAAGATTAAGATCCCCATAAGGATCTAAATCCAATTCAGCCCATCTTTAGCACTGACAGCTTACATGGGTGAGTGGGGTCTCTCGGAAGGGTAGCAAAGAGAAGGTGAGTATAAAGAAAGATTAGACTGAGGAGAGTTGAGTTTGTGGAGCTTTCTTCAAGGTTACTTACTATTTGAATTTTTCTCACAAGAGAAAATATAGTCATCCTATATCCTAACAACATTTTAATAACAATGGAAATAAGATTATATTTGCACATGAGAAAGTTTTTCTAACTGAATGGCTAATGGGAAATACACAAGATAAGAAATTTATCTGTGCAGAAGTAATGACAGTCTAATCTAGATTTAAGAAATGGAAAGTTGGTAAAATGATTCCAGTTTTAGGAAGTTCAAAGTGTAGCCCTTGCACATTGATAAACTGGGGATAGAAAAGACTTGAGAATGACACTAGGGTATCTGAAGCAAGTGATTTGAGGGAAGATTCAATTCATGGAAGAGGAAATCTTTTGTTTGGTTAGTTATTTCGAGGCTGCTATGGTGGTGTAGGTGATAATTTGAGTTTTAGAAATAATGTTGTTCAATGGATAGTTATATGTCTGAAGCTCAAGTTTGAGATATGGAAAAGAGAAAGGGATTCGGTGTCTTCAGTATACATCTTGAACTTTAAAACACAGAAATGGAAGCTAATCAAGGAAAACCATTGAAACTAAAATAAAGTAGAAAAAAAAAGTGCCCCAGACAAGGTAATTAGGAACATCATCTTGCATTGGAATCTGAAAGCAGAAAAAAGTAAGAGGAAAACATAATGTTAAGAAAGTCAAAGAAAGTTTGTCAACTTTCTTAAAAATGAAATAAGGAACGTGGCCAAACGTGGCCAGTGAATTTTGAATAAAGGAATTCTTACTCAGAGATTTTCATAGAGCAGCAAGGGAGCACAGAAGTTGGAAATTGACTCAAATTTGAGACTCATAAAGCATAAAACTAGAACATTTGTTAAGGCTTTTAGCCGAGGATGGGAAAAGACAGCAATATTTGGTTTATATGGACTTGGAAGGATTTTTATTCAAATCGTTCTGTTTGATGTGTCTGACTGAGGAATAGTATATCCTTGTCATAAAATAACAATTTAAGAAAATAATTTTGAATAAAAATTTTAATATATTTTTAAGTTATATGATTTTTTATGTGTGATATATAGGATGTTTATATTCTAATGACTGATCTGGTCCCAAATTTTAAATATTGTCATGCATATCATAAGGATATTTGTATCAACAATTGACTACATATATGATAGTAGTCCCATAAAATTATACCATATTTTTACTGTATATGTTTAGATATGTTTACATAGAGAAATATTTATTAATGTGTTACAATTATTTATAGTATTCAGTATTGTAACATACTGTACAGGTTTGTGTATACAAACCTAGAGGGTGTACTTAATACATACCTCGTCTACATGATATATAGACCACTCTAGGTTTGTGGAAATTCATGGAATGTTGTTCACATAACTAAGAAATCATCCGATAATTTCCCTCTCAGAAAGAATCCACATAATTAGGTGATGTATGACAACATTTGTTTCAGTTTCTATTCTCCCCCACCTTCAAGAAATTTCCTATGATAAAAAATGTATTTCACCTACAAACTTTCTTTCAAAACAACTGAACAGATATCGCTTATATATTCTCAAGGCTAAATTTAATACAAAACACATTTTGAAAATTCTTTAGGCAGAGGTAATAATTTCTATGCCATTTGGGTATGCAAGGGGTTTATCTATATTCTCATATAACAATTTAAAATATTTGCATGTCATCAATCTATCCTGAAGTAAAGGGCTGGCTAATATTTGTACCTACTCAATATGTAAGGCTTTTTATTGTTTTTGTTTTGTTTTTTATATATGGCAGAAATTATAGACTCGTTACATCTAGGATGTTTCAGAATAAATAGCGTTGGGTAATTTTACTGCTTCATCTCTCCCTTACTTTAATTCAGTGGCTCCTCAGCAGGGGTCAGAACGAAATAACCTACCTAGGCTTTTTTATAATTTAAATACCCAGGCCCCATCCAAGACTTCCAGAATTTGAGTCCACAGATCCTAGGAGTTCCGGGACGTATTTTACAGATGCTTCACAGATGATTCCTATGCAGATCTTTTGTTACAAAACAGGGATATCCCATTAAAATACCATATAATTAGTTACCTTGTATCTTTCTAAGTATCTCACTTAGAAAAAATCATAGGCATTCAACCATTCTGCCTCCACACTCACACTTTTTAAAATATTACTTTATTTCATTAATATCTGATGTCAGAATTTTATTCCACAAGAGACAGAGACATATCAAAGCAGGGCAATTATATGAAAAAGACTATTACTGTTATTTTAAGATCACCCTTCTGGCAAGTTTGCCAATTAAAATATAGAAAAGGAAATGGCTCAACTTTGAAATATAGGAAACGGACATTTTCACAGTGATTACAAATTATACTTTCAACAGCCATTCCTTCAAAGAACAGAACTTTTGTACATGTTTCTGCCAGATGTTGTAGATCTGATATTTTTATATTCACTCTAAGGAAATTAAATGGGTTTTAAAGAAAGCATTCTCGGATAAAATAGACTGACCTGTTATCTCATAGTACACCAATCCATTCTTTCTGCATTAATTTTTTCTAATGGCCCCCAAGTGGAGAGCAGGGAAACTTGCACTGTGGATCTTACAAAATGAATGAAATGAATACGAAGTCAGGAGATTGAGACCGTCCTGGCCAACATGGTGAAACCCTGTCTCTACTAAAAATACAAAAATTAGCTGGGCTTGGTGTGTGTGCTTGTAATTTCAGCTACTTCAGAGTCTGAGGCAGGAGAATCATTTGAATCAGGGAGTCAGGTTGCAGTGAGCCGAGATCAGGCCACTGCACTCCTGCCTGGTGACAGAGGGAGACTCTGTCTCAAAAAAATAAAAAAAGTAAATCCATACGTGTGTGAGAGTGAGAATGAGTAAACATTAATTTTGATTATATATCACTTTTGTTGCATTAAAATGGATATTCAATGGGTGACTATATAATTGCATAGGAATCATGTGATTTTGGCCAAGTTGAGTGTCCTCAATATTTGATTCTGAATTATCACTATTAATAGAATATTTAAAAAGCACAAATAATTAGGAAATTATATCTCCCCTCCCCTTTTTTAGGAACTATAATTGGGAGAAAATACCTATTTTTGTATATATCCTGAAGGAAAAAGTATAGCATTTCTTGGGTTATAGTGTATATGATAATACAGTGAAGATTTCTCAGAAGGATACTAGTTACAGAAAGATGCTTAGCACCTAGTAGATGAAGAAACAAAATGTTAACTTTGCATCAACAGGAGAATCATTAATGTGGATAATACACAGGTGAATGCTTGTTAATTTGCAATATAATTGTCTCTCTAATGAATTTAGCAAAGTAAAACATTATGTAAAGGGCAGTGGCTAGCAAGATCTTTCATAGAGAAATCACGGGTCATAAAATGTTTTTCAGAGGTACTGCCACTTTATTAATTTCGATCGCTCTCTAATTAAATCTACATATGCAGCAGTAAAATCTACCAAATCATCAACTGATGCATATTTAGCCTCTAGACTCAGTAACATTTAATTAGTTCTCAGACAGCCAAATGCCAGCCTTTCTTTTCTAGTGGCGCAGTTACTGTGTATATTTTTTTTTCTCATCTCCTTCTCTCATATAATAAAACTTGACATAGTTTCAACAATGATGCAAAACAAGATGAAGAGCAAATTATGTGTATAAGCTTTAGGCAGTAGGAAATGAGGCAAATACAGCAATGGATGGATGTAAACAACATAGCCTCTTAAATTTCTTCTAATTTTACTGAAATATTGCTTTTCCAAGAATTGGAAACAGTTAATTTTAAACAAATACAGCATTTTTTTGTGAGCGAGATTGTTTTTAAATAGATACTACTCTTAATTATGATTCAGTATGTAGCCTTTTACCTCATATGGGAATTTTAATTAGCTTTATATGAATTTCTGCACATGTCGGAGTGTGGGTTTTGAAGAAAGCCTTTTAGTCATAACCTGGAACTTCCCCTCAGCCAGGGGCCGACTTCATTCCCTGGAGCTAGGCCAAGCCGTGCTGTTAGAATTACACAGTGGATCTAGCAGGCAATCTGACCTTCTGTTAAAAGTCAGTTGTAAAAAGAAAGCAAAAGAGTAAAATGTCCTAGAAAATTGGGAAAAAAAGACCCTTACGTAGAAAATAAAATGAATGCAATAAAACTATTCAAACCAAGGAACATGACATGGCTATTGATTAAGAATTTCAACAATCTCAAATAAAATGTACTGTGGAAACAATGTAATAAAAATTGAAAATATTATCTCATATGTATAATATTTCCATATGGTTATCATTTGATTATATATTTCTTATATACCTTAGAATTTTACCCAATATAAAAAGATTTCCTACAATAGCATTTATATTAATCTTTATATCATCTATGAAGAGTTTCAGTCATTAAATAAGGTAACCATGCCAAATTATAGTGCATTATTGGACGATAACTTGCTGCATGAAAGTTTTCATCAACTGGCTTAATATAGAAATTGAAAAAAAAAAAAAATCAGTAGAATCATGATTTTTAACCAAAATCAATTAGAAGTGACTAAAATTAAGGTTCTTATGGAATATGCTATTGAAAATCAGCAAAAGAAATGATTGCATAAAATACATGGCAATTCTGTGTACACAGTATTCAGTTTTTACACCAAAAAATTTTGTAGCCATGTTTAAAGGTATATAAATTTGATATGTGTAATTATAAATACTAATATTAAACTGTGATTTGGAAACAGTCCAAATTATCAATAATTTTTAAATGTATCAGTTTGTCATAGTTGGTTTACAAATGTTTCACCTTTTTTTTTTTTTGAGACGGAGTTTCGCTCTTGTTACCCAGGCTGGAGTGCAATGGCGCGATCTCGGCTCACCGCAACCTCCACCTCCTGGGTTCAGGCAATTCTCCTGCCTCAGCCTCCCGAGTAGCTGGGATTACAGGC
>CAUYOR010180268.1:0-25478 GCA_963573925.1 Callimico goeldii | reverse complement strand
CCGCTGCGCCAGCTGCAAGAGTCGCACTGGTGATCCGTGTGATTCCTCCACTGGGTATCTTCTGCTCCATGAGTGACCAGACTTTGTCTGAAAGTGTGGCATCCTCTAGTTCTCTGTGCCTTCACTGAGAGCTGCAATCCCAAGATGTTAGCGATCAGCCATCTTAGATCATTCTCGATAATATTCTTAAGAGTATTTTCCAGCTTGGATTCATTCTCTTCATCACATTCAGGTATACCTATTAAACTTAGATTAGGTGTCTTCACATAGTCCCACATTTCTTGGAGACTTTGTTCATTATTTTTTGCACTTTTTTCTCTAATCTTGCCTTCTCATTTATTTTGTTGAGTTGATCTTCGACCTCTGATATTCTTTCTTCGGCTTGGTCAATTTGGCTGTTGAGACTTGGGCATGCTTCATGAAGTTTTCGTGTTGTGTTTTTTAGCTCCATCAATTCACTCATATTCCTCTCTAAGTTGTCCATTCTTGTTATCATTTCCTCAAATCTTTATTCAAGGTTCTTAGTTTCTTTGCATTGAGTTTGAACATGTTCTTTTAGCTCATGGAAGTTTCTCATTACCCACCTTCTGAATTCTGATTCTGTCATTTCATCACACTCATTCTCCGTCCAGATTTGTTCCCTTGCTGGTGAGGGATTGGGGTCCCTTGTAGGAGGCAATGTGTTTTGGTTTCGGGTGTTTTCCTCCTTTTTGCTCTGGTTTCTTCCCATCTTTGTGGATTTGTCCACCTGTTGTCTGAGTAGTTGCTGACTTTTCAATTGGGTCTCTGAGTGGGTGCCTAGATTGTTGATGATGAAGTATTTCTGTTTCTTAGTTTTTTTCTAACAGTCTAGCCTCTCTGCTGTAGGTCTGTTGAGGTCCACTCCAGGCCCTGCTTGCCTGGGGTACACCTCTAGCAGCTGCAGAACAGTGAGGGATTCTACCAGTTTCTTCTTCTGCTATCTTTGTCCCAGAATGATGCCTGCCAAATGTCAGTCTGATCAGTCCTTTGTGAGGTGACTCTTTGGATATATGGGGGTCAGGAAACTGTTTGAGGAGACAGTCTATACTTTATAGGAGCTCAAGTGCTGAGCTGTGAGCTCCATTGTTAATCCACGGCTGCTAGGCAGGTACGTTTAAGTCTGCTGCAGCAGAACTCATAAAGCCCCTTTTTTTACTCAGGTGCTCTGTCTTGGGGAGTTAGGGCTTTATTTATGAGTGTCCATTGTACTGTCCTGCCCAGCAAGGAGGCAGTCTAGTCACTACCTGCCTGCTGAGGCTCTGCTCTGCTGCCGTGGGCTCTGCCCTGCTGCCGTGGGCTCTGCCTTGTTGCCGTGGGCTCCACCCTGTTGTTGTGGGCTCTGCCCTGTTGCCGTGAGTTCTGCCTCACTGCCGAGTGTAATTCCCTGTAGTCCTGTTTATATGGGTGTGCTTAGAACTGCTGTGGTGATGGTGGCCTGCCTCTGTATTGGCGGACTCTCTCTGTTATGGCGGGTTGCCTCAGCAATGGCAGGCTGTGCCAACAATGGGAGAGTACCTTTGTAGGGGTGGAATGCCTTGGTAATGGCAGACGCCCCTCCCCCACCAAGCTTCACCATTCTGGGTTCAGCTGTGCTTGCCGTGAAACTCTCAACCCTGAGCATTTCCAATTGCTGTTTTGTTTGTTTTTGTGGGGGTGGGACCTGCTGAGCCTGATCACCTGGCTCCCTGCCTCAGAGCCCTTTTGTTTTTTTTTTAAATTGAATGGTTGACTCTCTCCCAGGTGTTTCAGTCGCCTGCTGAAAGGGCACCAGGATCTGTGTGATTTCCTATGCAGCGACCCACTGCACCAGCTCAAACATCGCTGCCCGGGAATCCCCTGGCCTGGCTTTCTTTAAGTCCCATTTAATCAGATGAATGTGCTAATCTGCCTTCCCAAATCTCAAATTGCTGGTTTAATAGGGCAACCAGACCAGTGTATTTTGTACGGAGTGCCGCTGTGCTGCGGCGCTGGCTGAAATGGCCGTGCCAGCTGAAACAGCTGTGCTGGTGTCCCGTGGGGCTCCTACACCTGGGAATTTCCTGGTCTGTGAGCAATAAAGATCCGTCTGGAAATGTGGCATCCACTCACCCTCTGCGCTTTCACTGAGAGCTGTAATCCTGAGTTGCTCCTATAGCTCCATCTTCCCCCTTCTCTCCCAGGGTGTTGGATTTCTTTGGCTGGTAATTGAAAATATTCTAAAATTGATTGTGGTTGTGATGTACAATATACAACTCTGTGAATATACTGAAAATCATTGAAATGTACAATTCAATTGGGTGAATTGTGTGAATTATATCCTGATAAAGCTATTAAAAAATGCCAGGCTGTCCAAAAGGAAAAGCACTTTTGTTTGACTCGTGAGCTGGACCAGACCCTTCTTTTATGAAACAATTTTTATTTGATTGACTTATTGACAGATAAGCAAATTTGAAATGAAGGTAAAAATGTTAAGGTCAACCGAAGAGAAAGGTCGGGTTACCCATAAAGCTAAGCCCATCAGACTAACAGTAGATCTTTCTGTAGAAACCCTACAAGCCAGAAGAGATTGGGGGCCAAGATTCAACACTCTTAAAGAAATTAATTTTTAACCCAAAATTTCATGTCCAGCCAAACTAAGCTACATAAGTGAAGTAGAAATAAAATCCTTTACAGACAAGCAAATGCTGAGAGATAATGTCACCAGAAGGCCTGCCTTACAAGAGCTCCTGAAGGAAGCACTAAATATGTAAAGTAAAAACCTATACCAGTCACTGCAAAAACATATTGAAACATAAATTCCATTGGGACTATGAAGAAACTGCATCAACTAATGAGCAAAATAACCAGCTAGCATCATAATGACAGGATCAAATTCACATATAACAATATTAATCTAAAATATAAATGAGCGAAATGCTCCAATTAAAAGACATAGATTGGCAAATTGGATAAAAAATCAAGACCCGTTGGTGTGCTGTATTCAGGAGATCCATCTCATATGCAAAGACACATGTAGGCTCATAATAAACAGATGGAGGAAGAATTACCAAGCAAATATAAAGTAAAAAGAAAAAGAGAGAAGGGGTTGCAAGTCTCTGATAAAACAGACTTTAAACTAACAAAGATCAAAAAAGACAAGGTCATTACATAATGGTAAAAAGAGCAATACAACAAGAAGGGCTAACTATCCTAAATATTTATACACCCAATACAGGAGCACCCAGATTCATAAAGCAAGTTCTTAGATACCTACAAAGAGACACTCCCACACAATAACAATGGGAGACTTTAAAACTCCACTGTCAATATTAGACGGATTAATAAGGCAGAAAATTAACAAGGATATTCAGAACCTGAATTCAGCTCTGGACCAAGCAGACCTAATAGGCATCCACAGAACTCTCCACCCCAAATCAACAGAATATACATTCTTCTCAGAAGCACATAGCATTTATTCTAAAATTGACCACACAATTGGAAATAAAACACTCCTTAGCAAATGAAAAATAACAGAAATCACAAGAAACAGTCTCTCAGATCACAGTATAATAAAATTATAACTCAGGTTTAGGAAACTCACTCAAAACCATGCAACTATGTGGAAACTGAACAACCTGCTCCTGAATGACTACTGAGTAAATAACGAAATTGTAGCAGAAATAAATAAGTTCTTTGAAAACAATGAGAACAAAGACACAACATACAAGAATCTCTGGGACACAGAGCAGTGTAAAGAGGGAAATTTATAGCACTAAATGTCCACTAGAGAAAGTGGGAAAGATCTAAAATTGACACTCTAACATCACAATTAAAAGAACTAGAGAAGCAAGAGCAAATTCAAAAGGTAGCAGAAGACAAATAACTGGGATTAGAGCAGAACTGTAGGAGACAGAGACAAGAAAATCTGTTCAAAAAATCAATAAATTCAGGAGTTTTTTTTAAAAGATTAGTAAAATAGATAGACTGCTAGCCAGATTAATTAGGAAGAAAAGAGAGAAGAATCAAATAGACACAATGAAAAATGATAAAGGTGATATCATCACTCATCCCACAGAAATACAAACTACCATCAAACAATACTATAATAAGCACCTCTATGCAAATAAACTAGAAGATATAGAAGAAACGGATAAATTCCTGGACACATACACCCTCCCAAGACTAAATCAGGAAGAAGTTGAATCCCTGAATAGACCAATAACAAGTTATAAAATTAAGACAGTAATTGATAACATACCAACTAAGAAAAGCCCAGGAGCAGATGGATTCACAGATGAATTCTACCAGAGGTACAAAGAGGAGCTGGTACCATTCCTTCTAAAACTATTCCAAGCAATAGAAAACAGGGAGTCCTCCCTAGCCCATTTCATGAGACCAGCATCCTCCTGATACAAAAACCTTGCAGAGACACAGTAAAAAAAGGAAATTTCAGGCCAATGTCCCTTCTGAACGTCAATATAAAAATCTTCAATAAAATATTGGCAACCCAAATCCAGCAGCACGTTAAAAAGCTTATCCACCATGATCAAGTTGGCTTCATTCCTTGGATGCAGGGCTGGTTTAATATGTGCAAATCTACAAATGTAATCCATCACATAAACGGAACCAATGCCAAAACCATGTGATTAAGTCAATAAATTCAGAAAAGGTCTTGGATAAAATTCAACAGCCGTTAATGCTAAAAACACTCAAAGTATGTATTGATGGAACATATCTCAAAATAGTAAGAACTATTTATGACAAACCCACAGCCAATATACTGAATGGAAAAAGCTGGAAGTATTCCCTTTGAAAACTGGCACAAGACAAGGATGCCCTTTGTCACCACTCATATTCAACATAGTATTGGAAGTTCTGGCCAGGACCATCAGGCAAGAGAAAGAAAGAAAGAGTATTCAAACAGGAAGAGAGGAAGTTGAATCATTTCTTTTTGCAGATGACATGATTGTATTTTTAGAAAACCCCATCATCTCAGCCCAAAAACTCCTTAAGCTGATAAGCAACTTCAGGAATGTCTCAGGATACAAAATCAATTTGCAAAAATCAGAAGCATTTTTATACACCATTAATAGACAAAGAGCCAAACCATGAGTGAACTCCCATTTACAATTGCTACAAAGAGAATAAAATACCTAGGAATACAAAGAGCAAGGGATGTGAAGGACCTCTTTAAAGAGAGCTACAAACCACTGATTTAAGGAAATAAGAAAGGACACAAACAAATGAAAAACATTCCATGCTCATCAATAAGAAGAATCAATATCATGAAAATGGCCATACCGCCCAAAGTAATTTATTGATTGATTGCTATTCCCATCAGGTTACCACTGACTTTCTTCACAGAATTACAAAAACTACTTTAAATTTCATATGGAACCAAAAAGGAGCTTGTATAGCCAAGATAATCCTAAGCAAAAAAAAAAACAAAGCTGGAGGTATCACACTCCCTGACTTCAAACTATACAACACATGGACACAGGGAGGGGAGCATCATGCAATGGAATCTGTTGAGGGAGACTAAGGAAGGGACAGTGGGGGTTGGGGAGTTTGGGGTGTGATAACATGGAGAGAAATGCCAGAAGTGGGATGCAGGCAGCAAACCACATTGCTATGTATGTACCTATGCAACAATCCTGCATGTACCCCAGAACCTAAAGTGCAATAAAAACATATATATATACATACATACATACATATATATATGGAAAAAAAAGAAACCCATTATCTCCAAAAAAAAAAAAAAAAAAAAAAAAGGTAGGATCATGACTACACCTTCAGCCCTATGAGTGGTGGCCAGGCTGATCTTCAATCTCTGATATCCTTTCTTCTGCTTGGTTCAGCTATTGAAATTTGTGGATGCTTTGTGAAGTTCTTGTGTTGTGTTTTTCAGCTCCATCAAATCATTTATATTCTTCTCTAAGCTGTTTATTCTCATTAGCATTTCATCAAACCTTTTTTCAAGGTTCTTAGTTTCTTTGCATTGGATTAGAACATGTTCTTTTAGCTCAGAGAAGTTTATTACCCACCTTCTGAAACCTGTTTCTGTCAATTCATCAGACTCATTCTCCATCCAGCCTTGTTCCCTTGCTGGTAAGGAGTTGTGATTCCTTGGAGGATGAGAGGCATTCTGGTTTTTGGCATTTTCATCCTTTTTGCACTGGTTTCTTCCCATCTTTGTGGGTGTGGGTCTTTGTAGTTGGTGACTTTCGGATGGGGTCTCTGAGTGGACTTTTTTTTGTTGATGTTGAAGTTATTTCTTTCCATTTTATAGTTTTCCTTCTAACAGTCAGGCCCCTTTGCTGTGGGACTGCTGGAGGTCCACTCCAGACCCTGCTTGCCTGGGGTTTACCTGTGGTGGCTGCAGAAGAGTAAGGGTTGCTGCCGGTTTCTTTTTCTATTATCTTCATCCCAGAAAGATACCTACCAGATGTCAGCCTGAGCTCTCCTTTATGAGGTGTCTCTTTGGATATACAGGGGTTGGGGAGCTGCTTGAGTAGACAGTCTGTCCCTTATAGGAGCTCAAGTGCTGAACTGTGAGCTCCATTGTTCCATTCAGAGCTGCTGGGCAGGTATGTTTAGGTCTGCTGCAGCAGAGCTCATAACCGCCTTTTTTCCCCAGGTGCTCTGTCCTGGGAAATTGGGGCTTTATTTCTAAGTTCCTGACATGCTGCTGCCTTTTTTCAGAGATGCCCTGCCCAGTGAGGAGGCAGTCTAGTCACAGTCTGCCAGCAGAGGTGTTGCTGAGCTGCCATGGGCTCTACTTAGCTGCTGTTTGAACTTCCTTGTGGTTTTGTTTACAGAGGTATAGTTAGAATTGCTTTGGTAATGGTGGTCTACCTTATTAATGGTGGACTGCCTCAGTAGTGGTGGACTGCCTTGGTAATGGCTGATGCCCTTCCCCCACTGAGTTGGACCATCTGGAGTCCAGCTGCACTTGCTGTGAAAATCTAAATCCAGAGCATTTCAGATTGCTGGTCTTTGTGGGGGTGGGACCTGCTGAGCCAGACTACCTGGCTCCCCTTTTTTTCAGTTGAATGGGTGGCTCTGTATCCCAGTCATTCCAGGTACCAGTTGAAATGGCTGCCCAGATTTGTTTGAGTTTTTCTGTGGAGACCCACGGTGCTGGCTGAAAGAGGCATGCTGGAAACTCCTGGCACTTTTCAGCCCAGGAATCTCTTGGTCTGTGGGCAGTAAAAACTCGTTTGGAAATGCAGTGATCATTCACTCTCTGTGTTGTTCTCTCTGGGAACTGCTCTCCAGAGCTGTTCCTTATTTGGAGAACTGCACTCCAGAAGCGGTTCCTTATTTGGAGAACTGCACTCCAGAAGTGGTTCCTTATTTGGAGAACTGCACTCCAGAAGTGGTTCCTTATTTGGAGAACTGCACTCCAGAAGTGGTTCCTTATTTGGAGAACTGCACTCCAGAAGCAGTTCCTTCTCCATCTTGGAGAGGCTGTTTTCTACTATTGAGTGCAGACCTACAAGCAAATTAGGTTTATAAAGAAATAAAGTTACATCTGAGTTGTGCCTCCTTTCTTGATTCTCTCTCCTGCTAAATCTTAAGTTCCTATGGCACATTTGTGTTATATTCATTGTTGTATCTCTAGAATTTAGGCTTACGTTTGTTCACTTAAATATTTGTTTATTGAATAAAGAATAAACTGATTTAGAGATTTTCATTCTGTTGTATATTTTCCCTTCTTAACATACAAACAAGTTTATATAACCAGTATGATCAGACTGAGCCCAAAGCCCCATGACTTTCATGATAATCAGGTCAAGTCTCTCTGCTCAAAGCCATCTCATATCTTTCTATGATGCTCTGAGTAAAAGTTCAAGTCGTTATAGAGGCCTTTCACCATGCCCACAAACTAGTTCTTCTTTCTGAAATCCTGTGTCTCTCCCTACCTGCTCATTCCATTTCAGCTGCTCTGGTTTCTTTGCAGATCCTGGTATCTATGAAACATGCTCTGCTTTGAACATGTGTCCTCAAACGTCCACCTGTATAACCGCCCCACACTGTAGTAGGACAGATTCCTGGTTGGCTTGGGCTGACCTGTTTCTCCCAGACTTCTAATTGTAATACTTAGAATAGCTGTAGAATGTACCAAGAGTGCAATCTCCTGAGATAAGAAGGAATTCTCTGGAATAGCTCAGGATATATCCTTGTTCCTCCTAGAACAGATGTCTTATAGTGCTTGAACTCAGTGATTCAAGCAGTGCCCAGGGTATAAAACCAAGGGCATGGTGCATGCTTTGGGCATCTCTCAACTGCAGTTTGAGACATGGGACACATACAAGTGAGACTCCATCCACCTAGAGCAGCTTTCCTGAGCCTTGGGAGGTTGGCTTGCCATGGATCTTAGGTTTCTGTTTGTCCTTGCTGCCTATCTGTGAGTAATAAATCTGCTTTGCCTGATGTCTTCTGTGAATTCAGAATCATCAGGCTCATGCAAGTGTAGAGAACCTTTGCATTCATCTCTTTCTAGTCTGTACTCAAATACCACTTCTCTTTGAAGCCTTCCTTAACTAACCTTTTAAAAATTGCAACGTCCCCGACCCTACCCAGGATCCCATATCCTGCTTTATTTATCCTGTAAAAATTATCTGTTTTCCCTTTCTAAAATGCTTCTTGAGAAAAGTGTATTTAAAAATTTTTTTATACTGCAAAACAGTACTTGGCATAAAGTAGGTTATTTATTTATTTAATTTTTTATTCCTGTAGGTTTTTGGGGAGCAGGTGTATTTGGTTACATGAGTAAGTTCTTCAGTGGTGATCTGTGAGATTTTGGAGCACCATCACCTGCGCAGTATACACTGAACCCAGTTTGTAGTCTTTTTACCCTGATTTCCTTCCTATCCTTTCCCCCTGGGTCCCCAGTGTCTATTGTATCATTCTTACACCTTGACATTTTAATACCTTAGCTCCCACTTACGAGTGAGAAAATATGATGTTTAGTTTTCCATTCCTGAGTTACTTCACTTAGAATAAAAGTCTCCAATCCCAACCAGGTTTCTGCAAATGCCGTCAATTCATTCCTTTTTATGTCTGAGTAGTATTCCATCATTCATATATATATATGTACACTACAGTTTCTTTATCCACTCGTTGATTGATGGGTATTTAGGCTGGTTCCACATTCTTACAATTGTGAATTGTGCCACTATAAACATGCGTGTGCAAGTATCTTTTGACCTTGTTGGGTTAAACTGAGTGCTGGTTCTCTTCTGGAGACCCATTCCTACAAATCACTCTGAATTTCCTCTCTTCTGGCACACACTCCTGCTCAGCTTACCTGAATTCTACTCCGTTCTTCTATTTTGAATTTTGGTTTTAAACATTTTCTAATCGCCAGTCCCTTGTAGATGTTCATGTAACTTATCTAGAAAGTCTTATCTGCTTTCTCCAGAACAGCTTCATTTATACTCTGTTGGATTATTGATTTTCTGGAAACAAAAAAAGTCTTTATTTCTTTCATATCACTGTCACTTCTCACACCCAACCCCTAGTCACACATCCAGTATGTTGTTGGCAGCCTTGTCTTGTCTCGTCTGTCATGTAATCGGGTTGTCAAACAAGTTGTCACTCACTACAAATGTTAGCATATTGAATTCTCTCATTTACATTGCAAGTACTCTTAGCCCAACTGGATTAAGGCCATTTGACATATACATTTTGGGATTTTTTTTTTTCCAGGATGGATGGAAAGCGGAGTGGGAGGATGAGTCAGGATGGGAGTTAGGCATAGTAATTATATACAGTGAACTCAAGAACTGCCACTATTTTTTTTATTTTAAAGCATTGGCAGAGATTTAAAAAAATTCACTTAGTCTGTTGCCTTAATTTATAGAAATGAGCAAATGCTGGCCTATGGATAGCAATTTCTTTCTCAAAGTCACTGACAAATAAGTTGTAGAGATGGGAGCAGGGACCAGGTCTTCTATGTCTCAAACCAGCTTTCTAGGTTACCAGGCTTTCTCCCAAAAAGGATATTTTAGGAAACTATTCTGAAATATGTCTATATCCAACGAGACTTGGAAATCTTTTTCCTTCCAAGCACCACCTCTCCTCTCTTCTCTTTCTTAGTTCCTTTCATTTTAATTGAGAGGAACTTAGGAATTCAGATAACTACATGGTCCTTAGGTTTAATCACGAAGACACCATCATAGGGTGTCATGGGTAGAATCAAAGTACAACTGTTGTATTTGATTTGTAGTTCACTGCTTTTTTTTTCCACATTGGTTTTCTGAGTGGCACCGGAGTTAATTATTAATTCCCAGCTATAGCCTATGGGGTTAATGTACAACAGGATCATGTTAAAACAGGATTTGTATTATGGAGAAAATGTGTATAAGTCATTTAAATAAGTTTCTATTGCAATATTATTAGCTTATTCATAACATTGGGAGTCTGTTCTATTATAATACTATCCTAAGTTGAATAGGAACAAATATGAAAGTATTCAAATAAGAGTGATACAATCACATATATTGGGCATAAAAATGGCACATTGTAAAAAATGGCCACAATTCTTCACTCTTCCCTGTATATGTAGCTTTTGCAATGTGATCCTGCTGGCCTTCGGCCTCACTTTGGCCAATAAAATGCAGCAGATGTGACAGTGTGCCAAGGCCTCGAGAGTCCTGAATGTAACTCAGGCTTCTTCCAAATTTAGGCCTTAATAAGGCATACGAACCTGCTTAGACGTCATGAGAACAAGCCTCAGCTAGCCTGCTATAGGACAACAGACCGTGTATAGAGGAGGTAAGTCACCCCAGCTGAGACCATGCTAGATCAGCCATCTTCTGGCTAACCTAGCAAATGACCACAGATGCATGCATGAGCCCAGTGTAGATCAGAAGAATCACCTGGCTGAGCCTAGCCTGAATTGTTGACCTGCAGAATTACTGTTTTAAGCCACTAAGTTTTGGGATAGTTTCATATGCAGCTACTTGATAGAGAATAGCTAGCTAGCTATTTGCTACAATAGCTAATTGATAAATAATAGGAAGTCTTTTCTAGTGAATTCATTTATAATGCTCTGTCTGAGACAAAGCAGGACATTATTTAAGGATGGATCTGTCTGTAATCCAGTGCTCGGTTATAATTTTAGCTGGAAAATTACAGATTGCTTGTTTAGGTTGTTAGTCCATTTTAGCTTCAAAGGTTTGCTCTGGTAGTCTTTTTTGGGACCATGGAAACATAGGATAATTTTTTTTTCATTTGTGCTATGTAAATAAGAATGTGTTTTAAGCCTGCGATGGAAATAAAGGTAGATAAGGAATTAGAGAACTTAAGAGTTTTTCTTGACCTTAGCACTGATACACTGAGGCTGTGTTCACCTCGCCAATGCAGAAGACTCTGCCAATGAGGGTAGTTTCCGGTTCTCTTCTTGTTAGTAGTTTGAATGAGTAAGGGTAGGGTAGAAAATGACCATCCAGACACATGGATAAAAAGTTAATAAAAACAACAGCAACAACACTTTGTCTTCAAGTTAAGTAGTCAAAACTATTGATTGAGTCCTCTAAGTGTATCATTATTTGTCTTGATAAAAACTATGAAGGATACACTGGTGGAGAATGTAGCATATAAGTAGGAAATCCACAGAACTGTGCATGTGTCAGCCTTCCTTTGTAAACTCAGCTGTTCCTCATTGCATCTTTTCTCATTTATCGCCAAATGTATACGAAAACATTTTCCATTTTTAGAGGGATATCAAGACTGAACATTTGAATATGTGGTATTTTGGGACAAAAAGGACAAAATGCAATCATCTGGTAGTTTTAAGTGGCAGCTTTAAATACATGCCAAGATATCCTAAAATTAGGTAGATAAACGATGTAGCTATCCAGCTTTTAGAGGAAAGATCTATTTAACACATTGCAGTGTGGGAATGAAACCACAAGATGGCGAAAGAATGACTCTAATCTCTGAGGCTTTATTTTTCCAAACTAAAAGCTGTATCCCATTTGAGCTAATTAACCCTGCCATTAATTCAATGGAAGGGTTAATTAAAGCTAGGCATAATAGTCATGGTTTCCAAAAATATTTTAACCTTTTAATAATCTCCATCTCATTTGTGTCCAGGGAACAGCAAGAAATGAGAATTTGGCTTGCTGAGAATAAATCTGCATTTCTTTTTGATTTAAGGACTAGAACCTAACAAAATCGATTACAGTCAGTAGACACAGAGCTCGAATATGCTAAGATCTCCCTGGAATTCAAATGAAGTGAATTGTTTTACATTTTTGTCCCAAATTCTTATATAGGTAGAGGAGATTAGGAAAAAAAGAAGCACTATTTTTCTGTAACGGATTTGGAAGAAGTAGATTCAAAAGCAAGTTACGTTAAACTTCCTACTTCAAATTATTGCTGAGGCAGGCCAGGTTAATATGTGAAGAAGAAAAGGAATAGGAGAGAAATGATAGAAATAAGGTTGAGTTAATTTTATAATAAAAGGAAACCTTTCTGATGCATTGCTGTGACTTTCAATATGTTGTATTTTAAAATCCTTCCCCTGATCCTATGAGATGAGTAGTGTTAGTACCATCCCATTATGTAGTAGAAAAATTTGAGGCTTAAGATGGTTATCTAACCAAAGAATACCTAGCCAGTAAGTTGATAAATCATATTTTCAACTGAGATGGTCTAAGTCTAGGGCACTTGCTTTAGCTATTATATTCTACCACCCCTGAACACATGCTAGAAATAGGATAGCTTCAGTTTTTGTACTTTTATGAAAAATGTATCATACATAATATATAAACAATATGTGAGATAGTATAATATAAAACATGTACTACCACACATGCGAGGGAGGAAAAATATTTTTTCTTCTACCCTTCTAGGTTCTCAACTGAGTCTCTGAATTAACTGAAAAGAGATTAGTAAGAAACAAAACCATAGAGATTTATTTAATATAATGTGACATGGGAGTGTTCATCAGAAAATGAAGACACGAAGAAATGGTTAAGCTAGAATGTTTTTGTACTAGGTTTGATGATGAGTGAAAAGTCATGGAAAAATATGATAGAACAGAAAGGATATGAGCTAAAAGCAGTAAACTGGGGAAATTTAGCAAGACCTGTGGTTCAGATTCCTGTTACCTGAGCCTCCATCTTCTGAGATAAAGATGCTCCTTTCCGCCAGGTGTAGGTAGGGTACTGTGCAGATGGAGGTCTTCTGATCTGCTTCAGGGGGAAGGTCAGAGAGTTCTTCCTGAACCTGATGTCCTCAAATTCCTTCAGCTTATTCAGAATGCCATGGCACCATAGTTTAGTATAGCATGTCCTGAACATTGTCGTAGAAGAAAAAAAATCAATGACTGCAGTTTTATTAAAATATGCTTTTAATGAGGGTGACTTCTTTTCATGAGGGGGGTAAGGACAAGCCAAGAACCAGGGAATCTAAGCTATTACCTGGGTCATTTAGTAAAAATTTCCCAGGAGTATGACTTTATTTTTTGAAACGGAAATGGTGCTACATCTTAATAACTGACCAGCTGTTTTGTGTACCTCCAGGAAAAAATTTGGAAGCTTTCCCAAGTTCAAGATTCTATATTGGTCTCTGTATATATATGTGTGAACATGTGTGTCTGTTGGTTGCATTTATACTTTTGAAGTTATTAAAGCTTAAAACTACACTAGGAATTTTGGGACACTATGCACAAGAGAGACAATGAGGGAAAGACAGACAAACGTGAGAGACAGAGAGACACAGACATATACATACATTCACACGCATACAGATGGACTGAGAGGCTGATTGAATGATTGAGGAAACTGACACCCTCAAGCAAAAATTCTCTGTGCTTTGAGACTGACGCCATCTGCCTATTCCATCTCTATTCCTCGTTCTTATTGCCATCTTCTTAAGTATTGGTCTCTCTTGCATAATTATTAAAGGTTTCTATTTCTGCTGATGGTCTTTTCTCTCTGCTGCCCTTAAGCATTCTATATCTGGACAACTCAGCCAACACACAGCCTATGGCACCCCTACCCCTGTGACATTCACCTCTGTGCACACCTGTGACATCGTCATTATCTGTAAAGCTCTGGAATGAATCTCTGTTACTTCCTATCTTTCTGAATCTTTTTCTTCCCTAGTTACAGCTTATCTACTCTCTCACTTCGTTATGATCTCTAGTCTCTTGCCTTTTCACTTTTTTCCTTCATATCCCAGGTTTTACTTTTTCTCTTGCCAGGCTGCATTGCTTGTACAATTTTTAAAATTCTCTTATTAGTACCTTATTCTCTCAAGTTTTCATCAAACTGCAAAATTCATCCTTTAAAACTTGAATCAATGTAAGTAAATTCCTCTTTCTGCATTTATTCCTTAACCCTTGCGGGCAATAGGATTTCTCTCTTATTGCAAAGAAACAGGGCAAACTTGGTAATTTTTGTGGCTGGGCGTGCAGAAGTATGCTGGTAGGATAAAAGTGTATGATCTAATGAGTAATAAACTGGGGAACTTAGCAGGGCTTGTTTGTTTGGGTTCTTCCCTGTGTCCTTGTGTGACATTATTTTCCTCTGGACGGGACATGCAATCTTCTTATAACCTACTTTAGAAGAAGGTCAGCTAAGTTTTATGGTCTTCCTGTTTCTGCTGTTTTCTCAAATGCCAAGGTGACTTATTTTAGGGTAGCATGTCCTGAACCCCATCACCCTCAGCATTTCTGCTATCCTTCAGCATGCTGTGGTATCTTCTTCAAAAACAGTTTTTTTTAACCCCAAATTTTACAGATTGGGAACTCAAGGTGCAACGATATTAAAATTTACTCATGGTCATATGGCTAGAAGTTAGCAGAGTCAAGCCAGGGTTTCTATAAAGTTGGTGCAAAAGCAATTGCTGTTTTTGTCATTTTTTTAAAATGGCAAAAACTGCAATAACTTTTGCACCAACCTGATCGCACTAAATTCAATGATTTTAAAGACGTTTTTGAATAGTTTTACAAAATATATACACACATTTGTGTGTATGTTAATTACTTCCATTCAAAAATGTAGTTTTAAAAATTTATTTTTGGTATAGAATTCTGACTACAACTAGGATCAAGGAAAGTTGCATGAATTTACAAGTTACACCACTAGATGGCGTTCTGATCCCTTCACTCTATTAAATGACTCAAAACCAATTTCTTACTAATGTTAAGAGTTTAACTTTAGGAAAGAAAAAGACATAACATACCATCTAATTTATAGTACCTCTAGCAATTATAGCTCAGTTCTCACAAGAAGCTCCAGTGAAAGCGGATCAAAATAATTTAAGGATTAGGGCTAAAGCTCTGGAGGGAAGATTTGGGTATTTGGTCTTGTTTTGGAAGTAATCTTGAGTGTATAAACTTTCCACAAACTACTAAATCATTTAGTGCAGGAAATCTCAATTCCTGGATTTATGGCACATCAGGAGGTCTTCAATTATCTCAAAATGTGTGTCATAAAAATCTTATAAAGTTAGTTAATTCTCTTTAACTTTACAAATATAGATTGTAATGCTTACATGAGGGAGAAGAGGCAGCAACATAGGTATGTGATAGACTTAGAAAGAACTAAAATATTATCTTTTCTACCTAAAATATATCTCTCACTGCTTTTTAATAGTGCTACTAATTTTCGTTATTTCTTTTTCCTTATGGGTAAGGATTTGAGGCATCCAGTAAACTGCAAATGTGGCGTGTGCATGGGCGTGTGCATGTGCATGCCATTATGGCATGCATACTTATCAGTACCATGACAGGAATTAGACTAGCTTTAGTCATCTAATCACCTGGAAGTGATTTGAGTACAAAGGACAAACGCCAGAAAGTCTGATATGGAGAGGATTAGGAAAGATGGATAGCTTGGAGTGAGGATACCCAGTGCTCTGAAATGGGCATTTTGGACAATTTTATCCAGTTTTATTCTTTTGCTTTCTTTTTGTGGAGAGCAATTATTGACCCTTCATGTTGCTATAACTGAAAATCCTCCTCAAGCACACCCACCTTATCCATTCACTTTTTTATTAAACAAGTATTTGCTGAGTTCCTACTAAGTGCCAGCTCCTGGAGATAGAATGGAAATTAAAATCAGACTTGATCCTTGTTTTCAAAAATTTACTATTTATTTGAAAGCTATGGTTATTAATCAAATAATACCAATGAGTATAAACTGAAAAGTGTTCTGAAGGAGAGAAACATAATTTGTCAAGATCATGCAAAAAAGAAATCATATCTGTATTCTCCACTCAGTGTTCTGGAGAAAAAAATCATGTAATTATTTTGTGTATTGAATTTTAAACATAAAAATGGAAGAGATGCTCTATTGAGGTCAAAGATCATGTGCACTATCTCAACATCCCTCTATGGCTCCCTTTCTTCTTCCTCCCTCCACGCCTCTTTCTCTTTCTCTTGACTGATGCTTTACTCTTCCCAGACATTCCTTTCACATTTTGACTCTGGTAAAACACCATCCCTTAGGAGTGGTAACCAGCTTTCTGAATGAACAGGAGGGAATCATTTGCACAGTCTATCTCCCCATAAAGTGAATCTCAATCAAGGCAAAATAGAACACCAATAAACAAAAAATGGGAGCCTGGCACATAAGCTCTCCATTGTTTCTCTCTTCTAGGGACTACCCTGAGGAGTAGCTCCTTCTTACAGCCTTTCCAGAGAAGTTCCTAGATAGAATAAACACAACTGCTTCACAACTTACTGGTTCATTGTGAAGTGAGAGCCCCTACAATAGTGTGTTATTGTATCATATCACGTCTTTTAGTTTGCTTTGCTTTCCTTCTCTTTCTCTGTTACTGCCTGCTCTTACATTTCCACTCCTATCCAGAGTGTTGCCATCTTGATCCTTGTCAAGCCTTTATTTTCTGGAGGCTAAGATGTGATACTATTTTTTGGTAATGATGCAACCTATTTCTGATAATGAGACAAATCTTTTTAGAAACCTCTGGGGATTTGCAAACCATTGAATGAGAGACTTGGCTTTCCCTCTACTCTCTGAGGATGTGATAACTGAATCAATGAAATTAACTGACAACAGGCAGATTAATAGGAAAAAAATAACATTTATTACATGCACGAGGGCATCACACTAAAGAAAAATGAATACCCCCCAGCCTAGTGAGATATAGAAGCTTATATACCCTCTTCATCTAGGAGAGAAGAGGGAGCATGAAGGCAACGTAAGGGAGAGCAAATAATTTGGGGGAGGGATGAATGGGTTTTTCAAAGAATAGATGATAGCTTTTGACGAAACTTGGGTGTGCTGTTGACTTCCAGTCTTCCTGTCCTGTGACAAAATTTAATCTCCTGTGGTTGATGAAATCCCTGGGGAGGGGACTTTTTGGAATTCCTTTTTGGAATTCCTATTCATTTTTAGGCTGATGAAGGGAGTTCAGGGAAAGCTCCTCCCTGCATTTGTTTTTACCAAGTGCCTTCAGCTTGAAGAAATCAGTACAGGTTGACTGCTCCAAAATCTGAAACTTTTGAGCACTGACATTATGCCCAAGGAAATGTCCATTGGAGCATTTTGGATTTTGGATTTTCAGATTTTGGGTGCTCAAGTGTTAAGTATAATGCAAATAATCCAAAATCCCCACCCCTCACCAAAATCAGAAATCTGAAGCACTTATGGTCCTAAGCGTTTTGGAAAAGGGATACTCCACCTGTAAACCAAGGCAGCATATTTTATGGGTGGCATTTACTGAAATCTTTCACCATCAAATGGGCAATTCAAACATTTTCCTGGTTTCTTTCCACCCAGGGTTGTGAACACCCTGAGTACAAGGGTTTGTACTTCTATTTTCAAATTTCCAGTCTTCAGAAGAATGCTGGCCCATAGTATAAGCTCAACAAATGATATGTCTAACTACGTGGAACAAATAAAATGTCTGAAAGTCATATATGTGCATTCTGCTCGAAGAAAACGTTATACTTACTCAAAACGCAAATTGATCAGGGAAGTTAGTCAGGTGGTTTTAGGGGAGAAAAAACATCTTTTCCCTCTACCCATCTTAGGTTCATTGGCTGAGGTTTCATGACAAAAGACAGGTTAACAATATGAAAATATACACATTTATTTAATAAGCATTTTACCTGACATGGGAGCCTTTATAAGGAAATGAAGACCTGAAAAAGTGGTTAAACCTGAGCGTTTTTATACCAGGTTTGATGAAGTGTGAAAATAGGTGGAGAAATACGATAGGAGAAAAGGGTATGAGCTAAAAGTGGCAAACTAGGGAAACCTAGCAAGGCCTGGGGGTTCAGATTCCTCTCACCTGATGCTATGTCTTCTGTGATAAGGATGCTCCTTTCCTCCAGGTGTAGAGAAGGCACCACTCAGATGAGTGTCTTATGACCTGCTTCAGAGAAAAGTCAGAGAACCCTTCTTGTACCTGCCATTTCTCAAATTCCTTCATCTTTTCCAATAATACTAGGTTCATTGACTTTCATGTCCTGCTTTGAAGTTTTAAACCTATAACTTAACCACGACTCAGTCCGCTTTTTTGTAAATTGGTGATCATGACACCCACTTGATCTGCTTCAGCATTGTTGCATGGTCCACAAGAGATAAAGTATGTGAAAGTGCTTTGCAAGTATGAAATGCTGGTTAAATGTGGATATTATTATTATTACTCCAGAAGAACACTTAGCTCATTGTTTTATAATGGTGAGGCAAACTGTGTCACTAAATAAGACAATATAATGGTCTTAAGAGGCTCTAATTCAGTTTCTCCTTTTTATTCAAGCACACAATTGCATTCTAACACTTCACAGCCTGAAATGGGCCCTGTGGAGACTGATAAGGAAAATTTTAACAAGGAGCTATTTCCGCCCTCATTTTAATAACTGAGTCAAGGAGCAGGCACTTTAATACAGGAAAGACGGAACGTTTTTTCTTACTCAGTCCTCGGCAAGATAATGACTCCATTACAAAGCATGCCTCCCATAATAAAGGATGCAGGCATACCATCAAGAGTTCTGCCTGCAGTGGAGGAAGGAGAAAGATGCCGTCACCATCAAAACAAAGTGCCCTCAATAGATTTAGCCACTATTTACAAAAGATTCTCACAGTCTTTTTTTTTTTTTTTTTTAAATCATTAGGGATAGTCATTTTCACAGCCTTTTTTTTTTTAAATCATTAGGGATAAATGAACTCTCAGTTACAAAGATACCTACAGGGTAATATGTTTTCAATTGATTTGCATTTATTTGTATAGATATTTATTTACTTTCACAATAATTCATATATATAATTCTTATATGTGTGTGTATATATGTAAATATATAAAACTGGTTGTTGCTAAAGGAAAATAAAAAATTTGTGCCTTTTTTAGGGAACATAAGAGAAACTTGTGGTTTATGGCCATGCAGGAGTGTGCATGTGCTTGGAGGCAGGTATGTTTTTCTTTCTGTTAACTCTGAATTTCAGTGAGTGATGATCTGAGAAGCTCAAATAAAAAAGTGCTTCTTAGTGAACTGTTGAGACCACCATCAACGCCTACCACACAGTGCCTGCAATAGAACAGACATGTGGGAATACTTGTGGAATAAAGCAACAAATGGATGAACAACATTTACATTCTATAATGACAAGGAAAAAAGTCTACTATATTGCTTAGTTCCCAGACTCACAGCATAGTGTTATGCATAGAAAGGTGTTGATATTCTTATGTTTCAATGTTTTTAGTGGTGGTATTTTGTCCTTTCCAATTTAGCTTCAAAACTGTAAGCCAACATAAAATTCTAGAGTCAGTCGGGTCAGTAGGGGGAAGAGCTTGGGGACAATTATAAAATCTATGTTGGGGATTCTTTCTGCTATTGTCCAAATGTTTATGTCCCCCCCAAATTCCTATGTTGAAATAGTTACCAATGGTGATGGTATTAGGATGTTGGGCTTTTTCTTTGGGATATGATTCAGTGATGAATGTGGAGCCCTAATTAATAGAATTAGGACTGTTATAAAAGAAGCCCCAGAGAGCTGGTTTGTTCTCCCATCATGTGAGGGCACAGCAAGATGGCACTGTCTGTGAACCAGAAAGTAAGTCCTCACCACACACCAACTCTACCTGTGTCTTTATCTTGCACTTCTCTGCTTCTGGAACTGTGAGAAATAAATTTCTATTGTTTCCAAGCTACTCGGTTTATGGTATTTTCCTAGAGCAGTCCAAATGGACTAAGACACTTTCCATTTCTGTATCGTATGTGTGTGAAGGTGTGCTTCTGTGTTCCTGGAGCCAAAAGCTAGTCTGAGTGCCTGTCTGCATGTTCAGACTTCTGTTTGAATATTGGTTTATTCCTTTCCTGGTTGTTTGATTTGGGGTAACTTATTTAATTTCTGTGGCCCCCACTGTAAAATTTGGCTAATAGTAGTATCTTTCCTTCTTTCTTTCTTTTTTCTTTTTCCTGTTTCTTTTTTTATATTATGTTTTAAGTTCTGTGTTACATGTGCAGATTGTGCAGGATTGTTGCATATGTTTACACATGCCATGGTGGTTTGCTGCAACCATCCCTGCCCCCGCCATCATCTACATTAGGTATTTCTTCTAATGTTATATCTCCCCAATCCTCCCATCCCCTGCTCTGCTCCCCTAGCCCCCCACCCCACAACAGGCCATGGTGTGTGTTGTTCCCATCCCTGTGTCCATGTGTTCTGATTGTTCAACTCCCACTTATGAAAACCAAACATGTAGTGTTTGGTTTTCTGTTCTTGTGTCAGTTTGCTGAGAATGATGGTTTCCAACTTCATCCATTTCCCTGCAAAGGACATGAACTCATTCTTTTTTATGGCTGCATAGTATTCCATGGTGTACATGTGCCACATTTACTTTATCCAGTCTATCACTGATGGGCATTTGAGTTGGTTCCAAGTCTTTGCTATTGTAAACAGTGCTGCAGTGAGCATGTGTGTGCATGTGTCTTTATAGTAGAATGATTTATAATCCTTTGGGTATATACCCTGTAATGGGATTGCTGGGTCAAATGGCATTTCTATTTCTAGATCCTTGAGGAATCACCCACACTGTCTTCCACAATGGTTGAAATAATTTATACTCCCACTAACAGTGTAAAAGAGTTCCTGTTTCCCCCCATCCTCTCTAGTATCTGTTGTCTCCTGATTTTTTAATGATTGCCATTCTAACTGGCATGAGATGTTATCTCAATGTGGTTGTGATTTGCATTTCTCTAATGACCAGTGATGATGAGTTTTTTTCATATGTTTGTTGGCTGCATAAAATTCTTATGCAGCCTCTTCATATCCTTTGCCCACGTTTTGATGAGGATGTTCTTTTTTTCTTGTAAATTTGTTTAAGTTCTTTGTAGATTCTGGATATTAGCCCTTTGTTGGATGCATAGTTTGCAAACATTTTTTCCATTCTGTTGGTTGCTCGTTCACTCTAATGATAGTTTCTTTTGCTGTGAAGAATCTCTGAAGTTTAATTAGATCCCATTTGTCTATTTTGGCTGTTGTTGCCATTGCTTTTGGTGTTTTAGTCATGAAGTCCTTGCCTATGCCTATGTCCTGAATGGTTTTGCCTAGGTTTTCTTCTAGGGTTTTTATGGTGTTGGGTCTTATGTTTAAAATTTTAATCCATCTGGAGTTAATATTTGTATAAGGTGTAAGGAAGGGATCCAGTTTCAGCTTTCTGCATATGGCTAGCCAGTTTTGCCAAGACCATTTTGTAGAGAGCCAGAGTAGCCCACTCCCTCTAGGGGGATCAGCAGCAAGGCTGCTGTGAACTTTGGGTGAACTCCAGAGAAGTAGAACTATAATAGGAGGATGTTTATGTCTCGGGTTGGAACAGAGACAGGCCTAGAGAGATAACCAGCTTTCACTGCACTTGATGCAAGATAGTTGTTAGCTGAAGTATGTTAACTGAAGTGTAAGAATAATATTCACAGGCTGTTCTGAGTAACTGCACCCTCCCTGTGCTATGTGCTTTGTGAACATATAAAATAAACTACTCTGAGACAGGTTGGGACTGGATAGACTGACATCCTCACTCTCCTGACTGCCTGGCCCAACTTTCTCTATGCTATGTTTGTGTCTTTCTTTATCCTCCACTGTTCCCTCTTAGGTCTTTGAACCCTTGTGCAGTACGGGACACAGCACATGCCAGACCATTTATTAAATAGGGAATCTTTTCCCCATTGCTTATTTTGTGAGGTTTGTCAAAGATCAGTTGGTTGCAGATGTGTAGCATTGTTTCTGAGGCCTCTGTTCTGTTCCATTGGTCTATATTTCTGTTTTGGTACCATTACTGTGCTGTTTTGATTATTCTGGCCTTGTAGTATAGTTTAAGTCAGGTAGCATGATGATGCCTCCAGCTTTGTTTTCTTTTTTTTTTTTTTGCCTAGGATTGTCTTGGCTATGTGGGCTCTTTTTTGGTTCCATATGAAGTTTAAGGCTTTTTTTTCCAGTTCTGTTAAGATAGTCAATGGTAACTTGATGGGGATAGCATTTAATCTATAAATTACTTTGGGCAGTATGGCCATTTTCATGATATTGATTCTTTCTAACCATAAGCATGGAATGTTTTTCCATGTGTTTTTGTCCTCTCTTATTTCCTTGAGCAGTGGTTTTTAGTTCTCCTTGAAGAGGTCCTTCACATCCCTTGTTAGATGTATTTCTAGGCATTTTATTCTCTTTGTAGCAATTGTGAATGGAAATGACTCATGATTTGGCTCTCTGTTTGTCTATTTTCAGTGTATAGGAATGCTTGTGATTTTTGCATATTGATTTTGTATCCTGAGACTTTGCTGAAGTTGCTTATCAGCTTAAGGAGATTTTGGGCTGAGACAATGGAGTCTTCTAAATATATAATCATGTCGTCTGCAAATAGGGACAATTTGACTTCCTCTTTTCCTGATTGAATACTCTCTATTTCTTTTCTTGTCTGATTGCTCTGGCCAGAATACTATACTATGTTGAATAGGTGTAGCAAGAGGGTATCCTTGTCTTCTGCCAGTTTTCAAAGAGAATGCTTTCAATTTTGGCCCATTTAATATGATATTGTCTATGTGTTTATCATAAATAGCTTATATTATTTTGAGATATGTTCCATCAATACCTAGTTTATTAAGAATTTTTAGCATGAAGGGCTGTTGAATTTTGTTGAAGGCCTTCTCTGCATCTATTGAGATAATCATGTGGTTTTTGTCTTTGGTTCTGTTTATGTGATGGATTACATTTATAGATTTGTGGATGTTAAACTAGCCTTGCATCCTAGGGATTTAGCCAACTTGATCATGATGGATAAGCTTTTTGATGTGCTGTTGGATTTGGTTTGACAGTATTTTATTGAAGATTTTTGCGTCTATGTTTATCATGGATATTGGCCTGAAATTTTCTTTTTCAGTTGTGCATCTGCCAGGTTTTGGTATCAAGATAATGTTGGTCTCATAAAATGAGTTAGGGAGGATTCCTTCTTTTTGTATTGTTTGGAATGTAGGGAATCCATGAGCCCCACATGTTGGTTCCAGAATGTAGGGATCCATGCATTGGGCACCAGAATGTAGGGAGCAAGCCATACATCACCTGTGGGTACCCCGAGTTCAGTCGTGACAAAGGAATGAGAAAAAGACAGATTAAGAGAGACAGTGGGACCAAGGGCCATTACTTTATTACTCTGGAGGAGGCAGTGAAAGCCCCAAGCTCTGATCATCCACACTGTTTATTGATTGCAATCACTTTGATCTATAGGGGAGGGGAGGAGTGATGGTGGAGTGAATCAGTGAGCCAGAAGTGAATCGAAGATCCAGAACTGGTGTGTCATTCTAAGAATTGATAACAGCGGCAGTTTGGGAGTTTCATAAAACAAGAACATGTGGTTATCTTTAGATTATTTTTGTGCAGCTGATGGAACATGGACCTTACAAGGAGCCTACAAGTCTGGCTACATCATAGTGCTACAAAGGGGTTTACGTCCTTGAGCACAATGTTTATGGTAACAGAGCCTAGGTCACCCTGTGCTAGAACATGAGGCATGGAGAGGCCTTCCTCCTCAGAGGCCTCCTGTGGCCTTCTGCAGTTTGTTGTTCCTTGTTTATGTGTTACTCATAACTAATTTATGTAGGCACTCCATAAGTCCTTTCTCCTTTGCTGCCTCTCCCAACATGGAATTGTTTCAGAAGGAATGGTACCAGCTTCTCTTTGTACCTCTGGTAGAATTTGGCTATGATTCCATCTGGTCCTGGACTTTTTTTTGGTTGGTAGGCTATTAATTGCTGCCTTAACTTCAGTGCTGGTTATTGGTCTATTCAGGAATTCATATTCTTTTTGGTTTAGTCTTGAGAGGGTGTAAGTGTCCAGGAATTTATCCATTTCTTCCAGGTTTACTGGTTTATGTGTATAGAGGTGTTTTTAGTAATCTCTGATGGTAGCTTGTATTTCTGGAATCAGTAGTGGTATCCCCTATATCATTTTTTTTATTGCATCTATTTGATTCTTCTCTCTTCTTTCTTATTAGTCTGGCTAGCAGTCTATTTTACTGATCTTTTAAAAGAAACCAGCGCCTAGATTTATTGATTTTCTGAAAGGTCTTTTGTGTCTCTATCGCCTTCAGTTCTTCTCTGATCTTAGTTATTTCTTGTCTTCTGCTAGCTTTTGAATTTGTTTGATCTTGCTCCTCCAGTTCTTTTAATCATGAAATTAAGGTGTCTATTTCAGATCTTTCCTCACTTCTCATGTGGGCAGTTAGTGCTATAAATTTCCCTCTAGACACTGCTTTAAATGTGTCCCAGATTCTGGTACACTGTGTCTTCATTCTCATTGGTTTTGAAGAACATCTTTATTTCTGCCTTCATTTCATTATTTATCTGGTAGTCATTCAGGAGCAGGTTGTTTTGTTTCCATGTAATTGTGTGGTTTTGAATGAGTTTCTTAATCCTGAGTTGTAATTTGATTGCACTGTGGTCTTAGAGACTGTTTGTTATGATTTCCGTTCTTTTGCATTTGCTGATGAGTGATTTACTTCCAATTATGTGGTCAAGTTTAGAGTTAGTGCAATGTGGTGCTGAGAAGAATGTATATTCTGTGGATATGGTGTGGAGAGTTCTATGGGTGTCTATTAGGTCCACTTGGTCCGGATCTGAGTTTAAGTGCTGGATATCCTTGTTAATTTTCTGTCTCGTTGATCTGTCTAATATTGACAGTGGAGTGTTAAAGTCTCCCACTATTAATGTGTGGGAGTCTAAGTCACTTTGTAAGTCATTAAGAACTTGCTTTATGTATCTGGGTGCTCCAGTGTTGAGTGCATATATATTTAAGATAGTTAACTCTTCTTGTTGCATTGATCCCTTTACCATTATGTAATGGCCTTCTTTGTCTCTTTTGATCTTTGTTGGTTTAAAGTATGTTTTTTTTTTTTTTTTTGAGACGGAGTTTCGCTCTTGTTACCCAGGCTGGAGTGCAATGGCGCAATTCTCGGCTCACCGCAACCTCCGCCTCCTGGGTTCAGGCAATTCTCCCGCCTCAGCTTCCCAAGTAGCTGGG